>VXAC01001659.1:494108-514089 GCA_013399225.1 Rhipidura dahli
CCCCACCCCACCCCGGCTCCCCCCCGGGCTGCAGCCCCCCAGGCGGTCCCCGCTGCCCCCAAGGCTGCGGCCCCTCAGGCCAACTGCTTTGTCCACAAGATCAGCTCCAACTCCTTCACGGTCACCCCCCGGGGGCAGATCCCCAGCATCCGCGTCCCCGAGCCCGCTGCTGTCCCCGCCGGCCGCCCCGCAACGCCCAAGGGGCCACCAGTGCCATCCACCAGCCCTTCCCATGCCAGAGCCAACGCCAGGAGGCCAAAGCCGGAGGAGGCCGAAGCGGCCGTGTCGCCCCTGCCCAGTGCCAGCCCGGCCCCCAGTGCCACCGGCGCCACTCGTCCGCTCTCTGCCTCAGCCCCCCGGGCTGGGGGCTCCTTCGAAATCCACCCGGCCCCCAAGCCCGACTTGGCGGCCATCCCAGCCCACGACCTACAGGCACAGGCTCTGGCCAAGCTGCGCCTGAATTCGCGCAATTCTTTCGTGTTCGTGCCCCGCCGGGAGGGCAGGCCAGGGCCGCCGCCACCGCCCTCGGAGGAGAAGGCACCCAAGGAGCCCCCGAGGGCTTCCGCCCCGGAGCAGGAAGAGCCCATCACTTCCCCACCGGCGCCTCTGGATCCGTTGGTACCTGTGACTTACATCGATGATATTGTGGAGCCGGACAGCGGGGAGATTTCTCCCAGGGCTGGCCCGGCTGCGAGGACGGGGAGCTTGGCGGATCAGGCCGGAGGAGCTGGCCTTGACTTGGAGATGGAGTTTTCCTCTGTGCCCCTCTACAGACCACACTCTGCCCCCCAGCAGAGGGGAGGCAGCACCTTCACTGTTGTGCCCAAAAGGAAGCCCGTGGCCCCGGGGCTGCAGGCTCTTGCCGATGCCAGCGGAAGGCCGCAGCGGGAGGAAGAGGAGGAGGAGGAGGACAGCAAAGGAAGAGGCAAAGCCGTGGAGAATGCCGATGGGCCCCAAGTGGGGATATCCCATAAAAAGCGCTACCCCACGGTGAACGAGATCGAAGTGATCGGGGGGTACCTGTCCCTGGAGAGGTCCTGCATGAGCAAGACGGGCTCGCGCCGCAAGAAGGTAACCGGGCACCTCTGTGCTCGGCAGCCAGGCCCGGCGCTGCTTTGGGTTCGGCTTTCCCTGGGCACTGGCGGGAACGTGGGCAGTGTGTTTGGTCCTTGTGCGAGCCAGAGGCTGCCCTCAGGGCTGGCTGAAGCGGGGGGTAAAGGGGACTCAGAAGTGAAGCCTTGGGGCTGGTGGAAAACGGGAGCGGGAAGGTGGAACTCCAGCACACTGATCCAAAGGACATTTCGGAATGGTGAGGAAGGAGGCAGGGATTAGTGTTTCTCATGGTATCCAGTACTAGGAGAGTTTGGAACTCTCTGCCAGCCCAGTGTTTTGTTTGCTTTTACTGTCTCCTGAAACTTAAAAAGGAACCTGAGGACCACAGCTGGGAGATGGGACTTGGTGTATTAAATAGATTTTGCCCTCGGGGAGGGGGCACTGGGTGCTTCCCACAAAGCAGCTGAGGGTGGGATATGCCCTGTGATAACTGCAGGGCCTCTCCCACCCCATCCCCTCTTGGAGATACGATAATGGAGAGTGAAGTATTTCAGGAATTTAGGAAGTCAGGGGGAGCTGTGCGGTTGGAACAGCTGTGGGCTGTGTCTGAGGGGTTGGACGTGCTGAGCTGCCCGTGGTGGTCACTTGGGCAGCCTGGCACTGGCATCTTCCCCACATTAGTGATCTATTGATAGAGGCTCAAGAATTAGGTCTCGATTAGGCAGAAAGAGATCCGCAAGAACTTAACTCCCCTTGATAGGATTATACCACCTGCTCGTTCTGGATGTGTAGCTACAGCTCTGAAGATCCAAGAGATGCTGATTGCTCCAAATGCCTCTGGAGTGAGCGAATGCCAGATTTTCTCACTGCTTGGGGAGTAGCCTAGATTCCTGTGAGCCCTAAATTGAGAACTAATCTTTGTAGGGCTTGGTGAAATGCATCTGGACGTGATAAGAGGAGTGGGCGTGAATTGTTGGGCTCTGAAAGCAGCACACGGAGGTGGCAGATCCCGACTTTTAGGGCTGTGATGTGACATGTTTTTCCATGGTGGGAGTTGTTGTTGGACATTTCCGTTACCCAAATCCAAGTAGATAACTGAGGGACCGAATGCACACGGGTGCCTGAGGCGCTGAGCATTATAATTTGAGGAAATCCTTTGAGCAGGGTGCATCTCATTTGAAGGGAGGTGGGGAGTGCTCTGACAAATTCCTCCCTAAGCACACGCAGCCTGTGGCAATTTGATGGTGACTAATGCAGGGAGCAGGTCTGGAGCACGAGCACCTTGAGATCCAGAACAAGCAAATGAGCAGGAGTGTTGATTCTTGCTCAGTGCTCCTCAAGTTTTTCTTTGTTCTCCTACAGTGAAATGCTTGGTCAGACTGGGGTTGTTCTGCTGCTTAAACACCTGCTGGCTCGCACTCATTGCAGCTGTTTTGGCTCTGTTCAGGTTCAGTTTGGGGTGTTAATTGGATTTACACCAAATCAGGGGTGTGGTATGAATGGTGAAAGTATTAATACAGAAAAAAAAGCTTTGCCCGTGGAAAGCTTTGAGCACCTGACAGGTCAGTCCTGTTTAAAGCAGGAGTTTGGGCTAGAGACCACCAGAGGACCTTTCCCAGCCTAAAATGTCTTACAATATTGGTTAACTACGGTTTTGTCTGGCAGTGGTGGATTTGTGTGACATTGGGCAGGTCATGGAGCTTCTCTGCCCCTGTTCTTACCAGCTTAACAGCATTAACTGCCCTGCTGTGCACAGGAGGTGTTAAATACTGCAAGGTGCACACACAGCTGTTCCTAAGAACTGTATTGGGAGTCGTCCTACATGAGAACTTGGGTGTAAACATTTGGTTTCTGAGAGGAGAGATATTAAAAGGCAAAGGAGAAACTGCCTGTTATATTTGCAGAACTCAGGAAGCTGAAACAAACAGGGACCCTTTGGAAAATAAGATCCAGCTGAAGGAAAGTAGCAAAGACCCAAATCTCTGGGTGAAATTAAATGTGCTGTGGGAAAAACACCCATTTTTCTTTCAGCTCCCTTCCTGCTCAGTCAAGCACAGAGTCTGACTTTGTAGCCAGGGTCTAGAAGATGCTGATGGTGGACAAATGGAAAGATTTCTGTTTACTCTTGACCTAGAGGATGTTTGTGGCTTTTACTCTGGGTAATAAGGCTGAGTGTTGATGCCTGAAAAGGAAGGAGCTCGTATTAGGAGCATTCCTTGGTTCCTTCCCAAGAGATCACTCTGTGTCTCCAAGGCAACCAGCCAAAAACAAGAGTTCTGTTTTGTAGCTGTGTCGGGGTTTTCACAAACTTGATTTTGGCCTGAATTGGGCAGAAACAGACTGTTCCTGTGAGCTAGGAGCTGAAGTTACTTGTTAAAACCAATGCCCTTTCTCTTTTGGGTGTCAAAACCTGATGCTGGTTTTACTGAGCCTGTGTCTTTTGGGGTGAACAAGCCCTTCTTGTGTTATACATTATACATCTTCCTTTCCAAACTTTGCTTTTAAAAGGTCTTTAATTATGCTCCATACTCAAGAAAGTAGTGTTTAGTAAATTTCAAGGACTTGGAAAAGTGTAACTGTTTGCTGATGCCCAGCAGGAATCTGGGAGAGATAAATAGCAGGTCAGCAGATTCTGGAAATGCTGTGGATCAATGGGTGCCCAGGCAGTCAGGGCTAAGAATTTGTTAGGAAGGAGGGTGTCAGCCCTGGCAGCTGGACCCCCTGTTCTCCAAGACGCAAATGGTGTTTTTCTTCAAATGTAGAAATTCAGCCTCCCTTTTCCATCCCTGTGTCTGGACTCAATTTGAGAAGCGGGTTTGCAGCTCTGAAGGGATGTGCCAGGAGCTGCTGGGCAGCTGCTGGAGGAGCTGGCTGAGCTCTCAGAGAGGACAGGATACGTTTGCAGGGGTGGAAGGAGACCTACTGACCTTTATTCTAAACTGGGAATGGGGCAGAGGATGCAGCACGCTGTCGGTGACCTCTGCTCGGGCCTCCTGTTTGTACTCTGTTATTGCAGAGAAGTAAAGGCATTTCAGCCCTATAGCAGTGCCAGGAGGAAGGGAAGGCTTTGCTGCAGGATGTGGATCTTTGGGATCTCAGAGGATAAAATCTCACTCGGCTGAGCTGACAAGAGTCAGCGGTGGTTTGGTTACCTGCCAGAATAACGTACAATAAAGTTGTCGGCGAGATAGAAATCTGGGTTTCTGCAGAACATGTGGTTGGCGTGTTGGAGCGAGAGCTGGGGAAGGACAGAGTGCTGCAGAGCCAGCCAGGCTCCCCATGAGCTGGCTTTAGGCTTCAGGCTCTCCTCTCGTTGGAGGCTGGACTCTGCCTATGTGTGCAGAACGTGCCCTGACCCTGCTCGTTCAGTGTGTCACTCCTGCAGCGCGTCCCGAGTCACGGCGTGTTTGTCCTCTCCGGGGTCTGGGACCTCCTGGGGATGCTGCAGGGAAGGTGAATTCTGGCCAGGCCACCCAAAGCCCTGTGAATAACAGGACCTGAGAGCCAAAAGACATCAGGTTGTTGATGGGTTTAATGTTTTGTGCTTGTCACAGCTGGCAGTTTGCCGTGTGCTGGCAGGCGAGTCACAGCCCATTGTGAGCAGGGATTACGGGAACAAGGCTGGTGGGATCCAAACAGTTGGAATCTAAAGCTAAATTGTCTTCAGAGATGTTCAAAAAGTTCCAGCTTACACAGACTTTACCACACTCCGTGTCCTAATCTTTGGAGCTGCATAATGCCTGAATGTGGCTTCCAAATTCCCACTTAAAAGTCTTTTAAAAAAATTACTCTAAATACCCCTCAGTTTTCATCATGGGCAGCAGCTTTGTTGGTCTAACCTGCTGAACTTCTTGCTCTGTAGTTTTCCATCTGTTCAGTTCTGCTGGAGATGGTCTCCTGTGAGAACCAGGTGTAGGCTTGGGATGTTGGCAGGGATCAACATTTCCAGCTGTTGCCCAGACCTGTTTGGAGCAAGTCTGCACAGTGTGGAGTCTAAATACTGGTGGCTGCCTGAAGTATTTCTTTTGCAATGTATAACAGAAGTAAATTAACCATAACACAAGTAAATTAATCTGGTGGTAGAAGAAAAAATCTCAGCAAAAATTCCTTTGATGATGTCATCTCTGTGTTTTGGAGGGGTCAGAGCAGAGATTTGTGTTCTTTAGCTCTTGGAGAACTGCGTGTTCCTGTTCTATTTTCTGTCTCTGTGCTCTGCTGGGGCAGATTCATCTGCCACCTTTAAGGAGGGGCCGTGGCAGTATCTGACATGGATGTATTGCATTTTTAGGAGATGAGGTCAGCAGTGATAAGTCATGCTCAGGAAATAAGTGTCTTGGGTGATGAAGTGCGGTCCCTCCCCTGCGGAGATGATCTCCATTAGCTGTCAGATTGCAGCAGGCTCTTTCACCCAGACAGGGCCATTTCCCTGCCCTTTGCTAATTCCACTCATTTATTTTTTCTGTGATGTTGATGGCTGAAGACTCGAGATCAGAATTTGCTGCAATTACAGCTTTTAAACCACTTCACAAGCCGCCCCCGAGGCTGTCGGTGGGGCAGTGGGTGGATTTTTTGTTTCCCCACTGCCTGCCAGCACCTTGAAGTGCTGGGGCTTTGTTGTATGAAACCCTGGCAGAGCAGATGAGTCAGATTTATCTCCATAGTGGGAAACTTTCTGTGACTGAGGCTCTCCATGGCCTCAGCGCTCCCATGCTTCTCCATGTGCTGCAGTGACAGTCTGAGCTGGTCCCAAAATCCCCTGGTTCTCTTCCCCCCACGTCCTGCCTGCTGCTGTCAGCACCACAGGGAATGGGACAGAAGGGCTAAAATAGAAACTCTTACGCAAATAAGAGCTGAGCCTGGCTTTGAAGCTGGTTAGGACGTGCCCAGGACTCAGCCTGCCCCAGAGCTCGAGAGGAGATTTGAAGTACTTTGTGCTCTGAACCCTAATCACGAGGATTACAGTTAACGTTTTCTTAATCAGTTTCCTTAATCTGTGGACCAGATTGGAGACGGTTTATAATTTCCCTCCATCTCAAGGATTCAGTTTGTCTGAGGTTTGGGTTTTCCTTCCCACTCTGGTTTTTCCAGTAGGTGGTCATGGTGTTCTGAGAAGAGCAGAGGAAGGGCGCTGGGGTGGCTGGGGCAGGAGTCCTGCTGGTCTGTGTTACACGTGGGGAACAGCAGGGAAAATGAAAGTACTTTGGTTTTGGGTGCAGTGACAGGAAAGGAAATTTGGGTAAGAGCTGCTGCAGCAGCATCTCCTTCACCTTAGGGGTTGTGCTCGCCCCTCTCCCAAGTGAAACCTGAATTTTAAACCTATTTTCAACGCAGACTGCAGCGGTCTGTGGGGCTGGGAGTTTGCCAGCCTGTGTAGGAAGAGTCACATGAAGTGTCTGTATCACACAGAGGAGCTTCACAAACATCCTGGGAAAATCTGGGCTGGAGGAACTTGGTGCTGATGTTTTCCGAGAAGTGCCCTTCGGATGATCTTGGGAACTTGGCAGGATGGAGCTGCAGCTTTGTGGGCATGGCAAGGAATGTAGGAAATATCTCAGACAAAACACTTGTGTGCATAGGGAAGTTGTGTTGCTTGCAGCTGGTGGAAATGCAGCTCCGAGGGCACATCCCTGAGGCTCCTGGTGAACCTGCTGCGCTTGCTTCTCATCAAGGAAGTTCCTTCTGCGTGTTAAAAGAGAGGAAAAGGGCAAGAGAGACATCAACTCTGTCGTGCAGGTGATACTGTTCACATCATGGGGGTCTTCTGGTCCTGAAGTCTGGAATGAGCTCCTTGACAGGGTGGGAAGTAATTCTGTTCCCAGCCTCTATTTCCTATGGAATGATGCTCTGTGGGTGCCATTCCAGCACCAAACCCAGGTTTTGTTTGAGCTGCTCTGGGCAGACTGGGTTGCACAGAAATGTTTGTAGGTCCCAGCACTGCACCTCGTTGTAGCTCCAAATGGGCTGCTCAGAGCTGCCTGTGAAATCCTCTGCTCTTGGGGAGCTCTGTGTGGTTTTTATGAGGACACCAAGTCTTTGACACTTATTGTACCTTATTTATCCTGCTCCCTTTGTGTATTCAGATGAGGTTTATAGGGAGATTTGTCCAGTTCTTAGGGGCCAAGTAAGTAGTTTTTGAACTGTTTGTTAAGCTGTGGAAGGCTCTGGCTCCTCTGCCTGCAGATGGGAGGAGGAATAAAGGGCTCACTGGGTGAATGGCTGCTCTGTGCCCTGGCACACTGGGGCTCCAGCTGTGCTTGTGTGGGCACTGGACTCTCCCCTTGTCCAGCACAGTGAAGGGAAGAGTTAATCAAGCCACCTGCCCCATACACTCTCGGGGCTGTCCCTACCCTGTCACCTCTCATCAGGAATTTGAAACTTGCCCATGTCTTGCTCAAGGAGTTTAATATTTCGAATCTCCATGCATTGCTCCTATCTGCCATGTGCTTCAGCATATTGATTACACAGAGCTGGCTTTGTGGGTTGCCTTGTAAATGGAGACTTTCTTGTTTTGCCTTGTGGCTTGGGAGCTGGGATGTGATCCTGGAGGAAATGTCTCCTTTGCCAGCCACACAAGGCTTCCCTGATGTGCTCCTGCTGTAAATCTCTAGTGCTCTTAGCTCTACTCAGCAACTCACTGAGGTGCAGTTAATGGTTGAGCAAAAGGCAGTGTTACTCTCAGGAAACACTTTCTGGAAAAGCATGACCAAGTGATTCTGTGGTGTCACAGCCAATTTCATTTCCCCAAAACTCTTCTTTTTGTACAGAATGACAGAAAAGTACACTTTTGAAGTGCTATCTGCAGTTTTCTGGGCATACTTAGAATGCTTCAGCCATAGCAGTACAGGGTTAATCCGATACAGGAACCAGGCCTCAAGTCCCCTCTGTTCCTAGGGATACTTGTCAGGGAAAAACCCTTTCTTTCTGTGTTAAGGAAAGGCTTTAGAGGCACAAAAGCTCCTTATCTTCTCAATGATAGCAAATGCCTTGGTGCTGGTGCTGCTGCAGTCCCCAGGGTACTGTTCCAGGCTGCTCACATAGTTTTGGTCTGTTATTCAACAGTTTGGGCTGACATGTGACCATGTTTGCAGGACAAGCACAGACACGTAGTCAAGCTCATCACTAAGTCCAAGAAAATGGCTCATTTTCCCAAAAATCCTTTATCTAAAGTTTCTTTGCATGAGATCTGTCTAGATCATTGACTGCAGGCTGCTGTGGGAAAACTGAAGGTCCCTGCAGAGGTTTGGAGTTTATGAACTGCTTTTCTTTTTACTAAATCTGCTGCTCCGTGGGACTGGTCAGCTGGGAAGAGCAGGGTAAATCTTTAGGGATCTTTGTCCACCACAAAATCTCTGCTTCTATCCCATTTCCAGTCTCACAAACTGTTATTTCTGTGCAGAGAGCTTCCCTCTCACTCCATGGCAGCTGGGAGGAGGTGGTTCTGTGTTAGACCCTCCTCTTTATACAGGTCTGAGCCTCCATCCAGCAGCCCAATGGGTTTGGAGCTGGAGCAGCTTTTTTGCCCAGGGGACTGCTTGCAGCCCTCCCTGAGATGCCCTGGGTGCACAGGCTGGCTCACACTCCCAGCTGGCTGCAGTTTCAGGTGTCAGGTGTGATGTTTTGTGCTTTCATCTCGTTGACCCAATCCTTGGACAACCAGAGGTGGCACAGGGCTCTTCAAACACTCGTTTTGTGTGTGCTTGGTCTCTCAGAGATGTCAAGCCCTGCTTTGTGTTCATGCTGGATTGTCCACCCTTCCTGCAGATACAGCCAAACCCTCCTGTGCTGCTGAGAGAGGAGGCAACTTCCTTGTGAGGGGAAGAGGAGGGCCAGACACTGATCTCTTGTCTGTGGTGAGCAGGGACAGCACCCAGGGAACGGCTGCAGCTGTGTCAGGGAGATTTAGGTTGGAGATCAGGAAAGGTTCTTCCCCCAGAGGGTGCTGGGCACTGCCCAGGCTCCCCAGGGAATGGGCACGGCCCCGAGGCTGCCAGAGCTCCAGGAGCGTTTGGGCAGCGCTGCCAGGGATGCCCAGGGTGGGGCTGGTGGGGGGTCTGGGCAGGGCCAGGAGCTGCACTGGATGATCCTGGAGGGTCCCTTCCAACTCAGTTTATACTGTGATCCTGTGATGGACCAGGAGTGAAAAGCTGCTTTACATCACACCCAGCAGCCCCTGGCAGCCCCTGCCTGTCCTGGGGAGTCCGTGCAGTCCCTGTTCTTTGGGAATTATTGAGGACAGAGGATGATTAGAGGAAAATTAGTACCTGAAGAGAACAGGTCTCGATCCCCAGTGCTGCTCAGCTGTTTGGATCTGGTGAGGTTGGGAGGTGCTGTGGGATGGCAGCAGGGCAGGGGTGGAGCCCAGCTTGTGCTTCACCACTTGCCATCCCATCCTGCTCCTCCGAGGACAGAGCGGGGATGGCAGCTCCTGAGGAGCTCTGGGTTTGGGAGATGGGAACCACTCACAGGGAAGGGAGATGGGCTCAGTCCTTCTCAGCCCCCCTCTTCTGGGCTGCTGTGAAGGGGATCAAGTGCTGGCTTGGACTCTCCCTGCTGGAATATGGTTACAGGATGATTTTATTCTTTTAATGCCTAGAACAATTATTTTTTCCTGACTGTTACAAGGTGAGGATTTGGATTGCCAAAGAGGTTTCATTCTAAAAGGTGTAAACACCCTACTTTGGCTCATCAGCCAAGCAGCAAATGTGATAATGGGTGGAGAAAAGCCAAAGTAAAGAGATTGCTTTTGAAGCTGAGGATGCAGATTAAAACCCCCAGAGACTTCCAGAGAGGTCCCTGGTGCTTGAGAAGCCATCTCTGGGTCTTTGCTCTCATTACAACTGCCTTGCAGACTTTCCCACCTCCTTTTTGGAGGTAAGGTGGCTGCTGACTGTCATTGCCCATGTCATAGGTTGCGTTCTATAAATTGGTTTATTTTTAATAAATCTCTCTATGTGGGGGCTCTTTGGTGGCTGGTCTGGATGCAGCCTGAGTCCTGACAGCCTGAAACAAGGTTGACTTCCCTTTTCTAAGTGAGCTCTGCATGACTGCTCAGATTTACGCTTTGTTGGGCAATGTTTGCCCTGGCTTCTCTTTCCTGGATATTCTATTACTCATTACTGTTCAAATCCTGGCAAATAAATAAATGATTTTTGCTATGGCAACAAGAACCGATCAGTTGGACAGCACAGTATTCCCTGAAAAGCTTGCTTTACTCTTTCCAGTGTGTCTGATTGCTGGGCAGAGTGTGTATATATATATATATATATTTATGGGTTTGGGTAGGATGCTGGGTTTGTGACACAGCTGTGGGTGAAGCCTCCAGCTGAGCAAAGAGTGACAAATCCTTGCAAACATCCACAGCTGAAGGGTGCAGAATTCTTCCTTGCCACAACTGGCAGCTGCTGCTGGGGCAGAAACAGGGGAAGCAGTGCTGAGACAGGGCTGAGCAGAGGCCTCTGGCTGGGCTCCAGCGAGCTTGGCTCTGCTGGGATATGCTTTTCTTCTAAAGAAATGGCCCCTGTTGCCTTTTGTGTTCCCATAAACTCTCTGTGGTCTGGCAAGGCGCTGCTGGCTGTGCAAACCTGTTGTCTGTGCCATGACTGGGCTCTTGGTTTTTCTTTTTAGCTGGTTCCTGGGACTGAAGGTGCTTGTGTTCCTCACACACAGCACTCAGTTGTGCTCTGTAGCTGCTCAGAGCGTTTCTGTGCCCCGTGTGTCCTCTGGTTTTGCCTCAGTGCTTTGCCCTCCCTGTTCTGTTGGGTCAAGCAGAGCTGCTTTGTGCTTCCCTGAAACCATGTCATACTCTGAGAAGGGAGCTCAGGTGCTGCCACAGCAGATTTTGGGCTTTGGGGCTCTCTCCCCACGGGCAGGGCTGACTGAGTGCCCCAAGGTCCATCCTGTGCCAGTGCCTGGTTGTGCCTCGTGTTTGCTGTGCCTGGGTGTGCCCAGGGCTTTACTCAGCAGCCGTGGGACTCTGCCTGCTGCAGGCTCTGGGAGCAGAGGGTGGGATCTGCCCTAGGGTGGCTCACTGGGGTTTGGGGGATCTTGTGCCCTGTGCCTGTGTGAGCCTTGCAGGTGATCTTGGCCCCAGCTGTGCCCTGGCTGCCAGGGCTCCCTGGTTGCTCTGTGGGAAGGGCTCCAGCATGGCCCTCTGCCTGAACTGGCTGTGGGGAGTGGGAGCTGTTGAGTTTGGGGTGTGGGTGTTGCCTCTGGGCTCTGTGTGGGATGTGGGTGTCTCCAGGCTGGTTCTGCTTCGTTCTGTTCTTTGGTTTTGCTCCCTGCTGAGGCTGTTTTCTCCTCCAGCAGTGTATGCACCTTTGGTCCAAACTGGACTCCAAGCCATTTTTCTCACAGATTTCCTTCAGACAGCAGTAAACAGGAACATTTAGTTCCATCTCCCAAGCTTAACTAAACCCCAAGGCATATCTCTCCCGTCTCCTTTGTTTTCCATGTTTAGCCAAGTCCTCCTTGCCCTTCAGTGCCATTGGCAGCACTGGTAAAGTGGCCTGTGTGCAGTTCCTAGTTCTGGGATAGCTCCTGAGCTACCAGGAGCCCTGGGCACCTCAACCCTCGTGGCCTTCATGCCTGGCAGCGTGGCTCATCCCCACAGGACAGACACCACATTGTGAGCACTGACAGCCTGGCTCGGATCAGGGAGCATCTAGGTCAGCAGCAGGGTTGGGAAATTCAGGGAGCAGCAACTGGGATGCTCTAAGCTTCAGGACCATTTTCTTCCAACCCCTTCTCTCTGAAATAGAATCACTCTTCTCCCCATGTGTCATTTGGGGACACTCAGAGTGGCTCTGGCCAGGGCTGGGGCAGGGAATGGGGAAAGACAGCTGGTTCCCTCTGTTCAGCTTCCATCCTGCCTTCTCCTGCGAGCAGGGGAGGGGAGCCAGCCTGTGTCCCAGGTCCATCCTGCCCTGAGGCAGAGCAGCACCGAGCTCCAGCTATGGGTTTGCAGTGTGGAGGACCTGCAGCTTCTCCCTCTGTTACTCAGATTTGAGCTAAGCTCCCCTCACTGTTTTGCTGAAAAGCAGCAGTGAAGTGCTCCCTGTCCTGCCCTGAGCCCTCCAGAGCTCCAGGTGTCCTGTCTGTGATCAGCATGGGTGGCACAGAGCTGGCAGCTCTGGCCCTTGGGGACGTCCAGGTGTGACTTTGGCAGCCCCCAAAAGCATCACTCCAGTGCTCCCATCACTGCTGTGACAGGGAATGGGTGCACCTGGGCAGCACCATGGTGCTCAAGGGCTGCTTGGGGCCAGGTGCCACTTCCCAGCCTGTGGGGGATTTTCTGTATAATGAAAATATGGGATAAATGGGCTGCACTTGCTGCTGGCCACTCATTACACGGCATCTGGAGAGATCAGAACCATCCGGCTCCTGCCACCTGTCACAAGCTGCCACGTCCTTTCCATTCTGTTTATAACCCTATTTGCTGAATTTTAATTGTGTTTAGAAATAAAGGGATCACAACATCCTTCTAGACAGCTGCTCCTGAACCTTGATCTGTGTTGGCTAAATACTTCCCTACTTTTGGCATGAACTTACTCCTGGCAAGCTTCTCCTTCCTTGTTTGTCTGCTGTGTGCTGGCAGCAGCAGTTCTCTGCTCCTTGGTGGTTGTTTTCTGGAGTACTTATAAAGGGCTGTTATGCTTTTCCTCCACCTTCATTGTGCTGGTGTGAAGTTTTTGCCAGTGAATCTCCTCTGCACCAGTTGAGGTGACATGTAACCAGATCCCTGGAGCACAAAGGTAGATAATGATTAGGGCAGGCAGGGCTGCAGGGGAACAAACCCTGCCCTCAGCTTTTCTTTTCAGCTTGGAACAGCACATCTGGAGTACTTCCACCACCTGCTGGGTGTTAGAGGGAGGAGAGAGCAAGCAGTCCCTATTTCCAGTAGAAATGCCTTGCTTCATTCCTGGTTTATTTAAGCATCATCCTAATGATTACAGTCCTATAGCCAATCCCAAATTTTCTTCCCCGGTTATTCACAGGTGATGAACTTCTCTTAGTGCAAGGGCTGCTCTTAAACACCATTCAATTTCTAGTGTTTTTGCCATCCAGTTTTTCTTCTTCATTTTGGTTTGCCCTTAATGAACTCTTGTGTTTGAGTCAGTTTCATTTCTCAGTCTCCCAGTGACCGTGGAAAGGCCATTAGTGACAATACCACATAAAACTGGTTTCAAACCAGAACCTTTAAGGCCTCCCCCTGGTCCGGTATTTTCCCTGTCTGCTATCACCTGTTATCATCTCTCCTTTAGCTGCTTCCTTCTTCTCGCTTCTGGTTTTAAGCCTTGCTTTATGTAGCTTAAATAGCTCTTTGCTAGAATGTCCTCCCAAGTCTGGAGTCCTGATTATAGATGTTTCTGTTTTCTGGAGCTTGGACACACAAAGGAGTTGCCAGGAATTAGCAATGTCACGTTTCCTACATGTGGATGTTTTCCTGCTTGTCTTTCCCATGAGAGACGTGGTGGTAGCTCCTCCTGGCTGCTGGGCATCAGGGGATGGCAGAGGGCACAAAGCCAGAGGTCTTCCAGACCCCTGGGCCTCCTGCCTCCATCCCATCCATTTGGCTCTGCCTTTGGGGTTTCCCTCAGCATGGCAAGAGATCCACCAAGGCACCTGGGGAGGGATGGGGGGATCTGCAGTGGCTGCTTCAAACCAGGGGCAGCCCTGCCATGTGCAGTGGCCTGTGCCAGAGCCAGCGTGGGGATCAGTGGGTTCTTGTGCTTCTCTCTAATAATTCTCCTTTGCTGTTGTCCAGATGAAGATCTCTTTCAATGAGACGAGTTTGCAGACGATGTTTGAGTATCCCTCAGAGAGCTCCCTGGCAGAAGAGGATGAGGAAGAGGAAGGACACGCTTCCGAAACAGAGGAGGAAAAATCTCGTACCTTTTATGTTCCACGCCCAAACAGCACTTTGCATCCCAGTACACCTAACTCAGGTGAGTGAGGTGCTGTGCTGGCACCGTGGGGTTTCTGGTAGTGTCTGCCACTGTCCACGTTTCCTACAGACCCTTAAGGGGCTCCACATGGAGGGAAGTTCTTATGGGGGTGAAGAGGGAGCTGCAGATGGGCAATTTCCAGGCTGTCCCTGCTGGAATCCTGGTTCCATTTCTTTTTGGGGTGGTGAGGAATATTTCTGTCATCTTTCTCCTTCCAGCAGATTTATCCCGCTACACCCCAAAGCACTCCGTGAAGTTCAGTGAGTGGCAGGAGCAGAAGTATGAGGGTCCTGCTGCAGAGGGGCCCCTCTCAAAAGAAGCTGATCCCCATGGGAACCAAGTCATGGTGAGGCTATAAATAAACGACTTTTGTGCTCCCTTTTGGGGTGGGGGTTGTTCTGGGCAGTGGATGGGCCAGGATGTGGCTTTCCCTGCACACCTGTGTTTGTGTTCCTGCCCAGGAGCTGTGTTGCTGCTCCAAAGGGACCGACACACTCCCAATGCCACTTACACACCTGCCCCTCCAGGACAATAAACTTTGCCCTGGCTGTGTGAAGGAAACTCAAGGCAGGTGGCACACTGTGCTCAGCACAGGAAAGATGTGGATCTGTTGGAACAAGTCCAGAGGAGGCCATGGAGATGCTCTCAGGGCTTGAGCCCCTCTGCTCTGGAGCCAGGCTGGGAGAACTGGGGGTGTTCACCTGGAGAAGAGAAGGCTCCAGGGAGAACTCAGAGCCCCTTTCAGTGCCTGAAGAGGGAGATTGATATTTTTTATTATTTTTATTTTACATGGGCAGGTGATAGGGACAAGGGGAAATCTTTTTAAACTGAAAGAGATTTAGATTAGATATTGGGAAGAAATTGTTCCCTGTGTGATGATGGTGATCCTTGGCACAGGGTGGCTGCCCCTGGATCCCTGGAAGTGGCCAAGGCCAGCTTGGATGGGGCTTGGAGCAACCTGGGATAGCTGGAGGTGTCCCATGGCAGGGGGGTAGAACAAGATGGGTTTTAAGGCCCCTTCCAACCATTGCAGGACTCTGACACTCCAAGGCTCGTTTGGAGGGGGGAACTAACTAAACACACCCAGCTAGCCCGGGCAAGGTGCCACGCAAGGGTGAGGGTGCTCCTTTAGCCCGGCTTTGACTGTGCTCTGGCTTCCTGTGCTCTGCCCACAGCTCACCCCGGCGGAGAAGGGCGGCCTCTCGGATTTCAGCAGCGAGCCCGCGCTCTATTTCTGAGGCTGCTCCGCGGTGCTGCAGCAGCGCTGCTGGGCGGGACGGGGCAGCGCAGCCACCGCAGCAGCCCCCACACCGCGGCTGTCCCCGCCTCCCGCCGCTGCCAAGGGCGGACCAGATGCTCTCGGGCGTCCTCGGAGAATATTTGCACTGGATTTTGGGACCGAATTACTGCTTTCAAGGCGTATGATTTATTCAGCCTGTGGCCTTGCATATTCCTTGTTCAAGATCAGCTGCTGCTTAGGTTAGGTTAGGTTAGGTTAGGCAAGTGTGGGAAGGACATCTGGAATCCCGGGATGGATGTTGATTTTTCTCAGTGCTTATCTGAGATCAGGCACTGTGCAAGGTCTGGACAGTTTTTGTAACCCTTCTCCCCAGTGGGGGATGGCTCTGGAGTGGGAGCACTGGGCAGTCAGGTGGGTTCACAGCATGGCTGTGATGTGACACATCGGGTGTCAGTTTGGAAAACCACTGAAGGTTCATGGTTTGTCCTTGGCATGTTTCTGGCTCTGGTGTCACTGAAACATGGAATTCATGTGCCAGTTATGTGCTCGTGGAATTCACTGAACACCCTGGGGGAGGGATGGGAAGTCAATGAATGCCTTTAGCTTTAGGTGTTGTTTTTGCACCAATCACTAGAGAAGTGTCCAGACTGTCTCGAGCCTATTGAAGATTCCCAAACATTGGCCATAGCTTTGGTCTGTCCTTCCCCAACTCTGGCATCCAGACTCTGGGAATTGCTGGTTGTGCTCTCCAGTTTGCCAGTTCTTCTTGTTGCTTTGTTTTAGATCTGATTTATCTCCCTCGGTGGCTTCCTTCGAGCCACGCTTGCTCTGCTCCTCTAAACAAAGCACAGGAGGGCAGTTTCACTCCTTTCTTCTGCAGAACTTGAACAAGGAATGTGGGTTTTTTTGTTTTTTTCTAGGATTTTTATAGTTCTATTGTAATTGTTTAATGCAGCCAATATGCAAAGGAATCTGCTAGAATCTTCCATTCAAGTTTTCTACTACTGTAAACTCAGGGTCAAAATTGCACTCTGGAACAGATGGAGCAGTGCTGCTAATGTGATTTGTACTTTGGGATTAAAAAGAGATGTGGTGGGAACAGAACCAGCCTCTTTGGGCTTTATGGAATGAGTGGTACCCCGGTGTGGGGCATGATCCAAAGGAACAGGCTGGTACCTTTGATTAAATTGGATGGTTTTTGGTTTGTCTATTACATACAGATGCTGAATGTCTGCTCAAGTGACACTGGTCTGAGAACTGAAAATGCTCTGCATGCCTTGCACTTGGTTTGGTGCGTGTTGTAGCAGCAGGGGAAGGTTGTTCTGCTGAAAAACACAGGATTAAATTTTAGGACATTCCCTACTTGTAGCTGTTCCCTTCTGCCCTGGGTGCCTAAATAATTTTGGAAAGATAATGGAAAAAAACCAAAAAAGATGAGCTACTCAGTAGTTTGTTAGATGTTGGCTGGGGGGGCCACAAAGAAACACTTTGCACTTCCTTGACTGTTCCAAGCTCATTTGAGATCTGCCTCTGTGACTTGCCAGGAGCAGGAGGTGTCTGCAGTGCATCTGCCTGGGATGTGACACAAGGACCACGGCATTCCCTGTGTTAAGACTTCTCCTGTTAATGAAATACTTCAAGATAAAGTGCTGAGACTGGGGTAGAATGAGGGGAAAAATGTGAGACTGCTAGATTTAAGGGGTGAGTTTTCAGCACAGTTTTTCTAGCAGAAAAGGTCCCTGTGGAAAAGCCCGGGTCAGTTTAAGGCAGCTCTGTTTCTAGCAAAGCTGCTTTCAACTCAAGTTAGGGACAAGGTGTCTCAACGAGTCCCTGGCTCGGTTCTGCTGTGGATCCATGAGGAATGCTAAAGCCAACACTGTCCTGCAGCTCAAACACTGCTCTGGTACTCGTGTGAGTTAATTCTGGGCAGCACAGCTCGGGGGTGCAGGAGTGTGGAGTGTGCTGCTGCCTCTCTGCTCCTTCCCGCAGCGATCCTGCTCCCCCTGGGAGCTGTGATTCACACCTCACTGAGCATTCCTTTGCACCTCCCAGCCTCGTGCTCTAATCCCTGCCCAGCTACTCAAGCTGCCTCCGGGCAGGGTGAGTGCTGTCCTGAGGGCAGGAGCATCGGCTGGTCACTCCCCTCCCGGGATGTGCTTCAGCAATCACTGGGCTCGAAATGAAGGGTATTTTTTTCTTTGTAAACGCCTACCCTGATTTGTAGCGTTCCAGGATGAGCTTTAGTGGATCTCTGACTAAAACCAAAGCACATTTGAAAGGAAAATTTACTTCTGCAAGGCGAAGGCTTTTATTGAATGTGGCGTCCTTGTGCCACAGCAGCAGCTCTCCCTGGCCAGCAGGACTTCCCAGGCTGAAGATGGGTTTAGGAATGCTTCTGCTGACGTACTCTTTGTCCTAATGAAGTGCTTTGTGGCTCAATGGCTCTACCAAGATCCCCCATTTCCTCCTTCAGGACATCTAGCAATGTCTGAGAATTGGCCAGTATCTGGGAAAGAAATAAAAATAGCTTATTTTTTACAGAAACTGTTTCTCTTATGAGTTCCCTTCCAATTCAGCTGATCTGCTTTTGCAGCAAGAGGGGTTCTCCAGCCCCTCCAGCCTCTAATTCCTGGTGATGGATCATCCTGGCTCACTGGGGGAATATCTGTGGGGACAATTTCTCTATATTCATATTCTGAATATAAAAGGCCTTAAGCAATTTATCTGCCTTGGAGCACGAGGCAGAGAACTTCCTATAGCAGACTGGGGGCTTTTTGGTTGGTTGGGTGGGGTTTTTTTAAGGGAGATTTGGTGCCTTGGATTTTTTGATCAGTATTAAATTGTGCTCAGCTGACCTAGTTTCAGCTCTCTTCCACTGGTAAAACTGCACATTTTGGGTTTGTGGCTTCAAGACTAACTCAAACCTACAGTGATCTTATGTCAGACTAAATCTTTTACTAATTTTCTCCTATTTTTAGCTCAGTGTGTACATAATCTAACATCCCTGCTTACTGTGCTCTATGCAACAACATATTTAGGAGACCTTGCTGCCTGTCCATCTCCCCAGTTAAAAATTTTAACACAGTGGACAGTTACATCCAAATGTGATGGTTATAGTCCCAAAAATAAGATTATGTTCCTGTGAGTTTGTGGAAATCACCAACTGGCCAGAGAGGAGCTGAGGGAAGTGCCCCACAGGGCAAGAGATGCTGGAGGAAGGTGAAATCCTGTGGGGGCTGGCAGAAGGCAAGGAGTGATCACAAATTAGGGCTGTACATCCCCAGGAAAGGAACTTTGTTACTGGTTTCTGTCTGTAGGACACCAGCATCTCCTTCTCACCACCTCTTTCTACCTCCTGTGAGTGTCAGTTCATCTCAATAAACAGGAATTCATCTATAGGCTGGGAGTGTGACTTGGGTCTCAGGTAAGGTTTCTTTTCAAAGGGGCTGTTTGTTTGTGTACCTTACAACATAGTTTTTAAGCTTTTTAAATCTTAATGTGAGTTTTCCCCTTCACTTCAAACCATCAGGTCTTGAAGGAGCTCAAGGAAACAGCTCTGGCCTCGTCTGAAAAGTGATTGTCATGGGAAAATACTGACTTTGTGAGAGCTTGGCAGTAACACACACAGGGAAGGTGAAAGGGTGGAGCTGTCCCAGGAACCAAAATGACAGTGCCAGCCCTCGTGCTGTTTGCCTCCTTCCCACCCCTTTCTGCCCCAACAATTTGACTCTTTTAATGACATTAGTCCATTAAAGATGAAAGAAACTACTTTAAATGTTGGGTGGGAAGGGTGGCAGGCCAACAGCTCCATCAGCACCGTTGTTACCTGCATGAATTAATGTGATATTGGGTCGGTGTCATGTCTCTGGTTTCCTCCTTTCCCTCAAACTATGGGTGTGAGATGATCATTTTTAGGGCTCTCTTCCAAAAGCCATTTTATATATATATTGACAATAAACTTTGCCTAAGCCCAAGCAGATCAAAACAAACCCCAACCCCATCCTCTCGTGATGGGGTGTGTGTGCCAGACCTGCATCTCGGGCCCGGGAAGGTTTTTTTGGCTGCAGTGCTACAACCCAGGGAGGAGTGGTACTTCATCAAGTAAATACATCAGGTAAATACACTATATGTCCTATATATCCTAAACCTTTCCTGACACACCATTAGGCTGGAGAGCAGGGAAAGGTTCTTCGCCCAGAGGGTGCTGGGCACTGCCCAGGCTCCCCAGGGAATGGGCACGGCCCCGAGGCTGCCAGAGCTCCAGGAGCGTTTGGGCAGCGCTGCCAGGGATGCCCAGGGTGGGGCTGCTGGGGGGTCTGGGCAGGGCTGGGAGCTGCACTGGATGGTCCTTGTCCACCTCAGGATATTCTGATTCCACGATTCCCAGGGTCCTGTCCCTGATCACAGCCAGCAGCGATGGCAGCCGTCCCTCCTCCTCCCCTCCCCGCGCTATCCCCTCCTTTCCTCCAGGCCGAACACACGGAGCGCCCTCAGCGCTGCTCGCTGTCAGTACCTGCCCGGAGGCCGCATCCATCTCGGCGATGGTGCGGTCGATGTGGGCTCGGGTGGACCGGAGCCCCACCAGGCTCTCGCTGGTGTCGAACAAGCGGCGAGAGAGCGCCGCGATCCGCGCCTGCAACCGGTCCCGCTCCGCCTCCTCGGCCCGGATCCGCCCGCTCAGCTCCTCCCGCCGGGCGAGGAGCTCCGCCAGCCCTGCGGGGCGGCACCGTCAGACAGCCCCGCT
>VXAC01001659.1:514300-547238 GCA_013399225.1 Rhipidura dahli
GGCCGGGGCCGGGGGGCAACGGCCGGGGCCGGGAGAGGAACGGCCGGGACTGACGGGGCCGGGGAGGAGGGGAAGGGGCTCCTGGGTGTGCGGGGGATGGTGCTGCGTGCTGGGGGCCATCAGGGAAGGGCCGCGGGTCCAGCCGGCCTCTCTCCTCATCACCCCAGCCTAGAGCGGGACTGAAGGGCCGCAGCTCCTCCGGCCGCGCTGTGGCTCTGCTTTCAGTGCGTCCGAGGGAGCTGGCGTTGGCCAAGGAAGGGTTTTGCCCCAGAGCCCGGCGTTTCAAGCACCCAAGGGTGGCTCACAGTGTTCCCACCAGCACCTGAGTCCTGCGGCAGCCACCAGCAGGGACAGCAGTGATGTGTGCGGGTGTGAGCCCTGGGAGGTGGGCGCTGGGCTTTTAGCGGAGGGCTGGGACCCCGGTAGGTCGCCATGGAGGAGCAGCATCCCCCGGTGCAGTTTGGCAGCAGACTCCCTGTGTGCTCTGTCAAGTGCTTAACTCGCGTCCCCTCCGCTTTCCAGGCAGCCCCGAGGCCCGAGGCTGCGGGGCCGCTGCAGGATGCCGAGCTCCGGGCAGCCCTGGATGTGCTGCAGTGCTACGATTTGCACTCCGTCGTGGAGGAATGGTTCATCGAGGTGCTGCAGACTGACCTGCAGGCGAATATAGCCCCCGAGTTCTGGAACTGCATCGGCCAGTATGAGAACACGGCCGAGGAGCCCCAGTGCGCTGCGCTGCTCCTGGATGCGTTCAGTCTGCTCAAGTGCCGCCTGGAGCCCTACCTGAACAGCCTGGAGCTCCTGGAGCAATGGACCAAGGCAGGCCTGCTCCTGGGGACAGGCGCTCAGACGCTGCAGGAGAAGGTCTACACCATGTTCAAAGCTATCCTCTTCTTCACCACGACCAAATCCTTCCATGAGATGATCCAGCAGTTCTACAGCCGCACGTTCAGGATATACATGCGGCAGTGGAAGAAAGGAGAAGATGGAACGAACGAGTGTGAGAGCAGCATGAGTGAGACCGAGCAGGAGAGTGACCCGGAGGAGGGCGGAGGAGAGGGCCCGCTCTGTGCAGGCTGCAGCAGCAAGAGGGAGCAGTGCTGGTGCCCTACAGCCATGGAGCAGTTCCAGCAGCTCAATGACATTCTGTAGGTGTCTCTTGGGGCGGTGGCTGGCACTCTGAACAAGGGAGGGTTTGGATGGGGAGCAGCAGCAGGTTTTATTGATCCCTGAGAACAGAAGGAGTTGTGTGTGGTCAGGCTGTATCATGGTTCTGGGCAGAGAACTCAACGTGGGCTTTCTGCTTTCAGCTGCTGGTTGAACAAGACCAGATCTTTAGACAGAAAGTTCCTCTCCCTGGATGTGAGAATATCCTACTCTTGCTCTGACCACAAAGAAGCAAACCAGTGGAAGGTGTCCCTGCCCACAGCAGGGGTTTGGGCTAGATGATCTTTAAGGTCTTTCCCAACCCAAACCATCCTATGATTCTATGAAACTCTTCCAAATGAAAAAGCTTTTGATGGCTACAAATAATCTCTGCAAGGAAGATGGGGTAGCATTAGTGTCATGTGTTACATGTAAGTGCATCTGTGGGGGCTGATAGATCCCGTGGACTGAGCTGGGCCTGTCTCTGTGGAATGCACAAGGAGGGTGCTGCCTTCAGGTGTAAGATTTCCTTGATTTGCTTGTGCCTCTGCTTCCCCATGCTCCTGACGGTGTCCCTGTGCCCGCAGGCGCCGGCTGAATTTGCTGGAGAGGGTGAGTGCTGATGCTGTCACCACCATCCTGCACAGGATGATCGAGGAGAGGATGGAGCAGCGCTGCCGGGGCGAGTACGAGCACTCCTTCCTCAGCGAGTTCCAGGAGGTAAGGCAGCCGTGGGGGCAGTCACAGTCCTCCTTGGGAGATGTACAGCTGTTGTTGGTTTCCAGCAGCGCAGGATAAAAGCAATTTCAACTTGAAACATCTGGTGCAGGGCTATGACTTCACCACCCCTGGCAGGAGAGGTGGGTGAAACTCCCCGTTTTGGCTGATGCTGGAGGGGAAGGTTTGCTCTGACCTGTGCATGAAGGACTGCCCCATTTCACCTTGTGATGTCTGTAGTAATGAGGGAATTGCTGTGGTTCCAGTTTACAAACCACAGGATCCACAAGTGCCACCTGGCCTGCAGAGGGCCCTCCCTCTGTGTAGGTGAGCCCATAATCAGAATTTCTGTGCCTGTTTTCAGTCCCCTTCCCAATTCCCCTGTAAAATAGGAAGCAAGAAAGAGAGAGGATGCTCTGGTATTAATCTCAGCAGCGACCACACAGAGAATTAAAATCTTTCTTAGCAGCTGCCCAGTTGCTTTGCTGCAACTTAAACTGACTATGTGTTGAGCTGCTTACCCACCATGGCTTTAAAATGAAATTATTCTCCAGGTCATGGCTCTTCCAGGACACAATCCTGAGTTCTGCACTCCTTTGCCTGTGCTGGAGAACCAGCCCTGCAGCCAGGTTCTCATGCAAGCCAGGCACCCCAGATCCCTCACTCTTTGCCATGCCAACCGTTTTTGTTTCCTGCAAACATCAGGAATCTTTTTGTGTTTACTTCCTTTTAGTTGTTGTGCAACACTTTCTTTACTGCACCTTTTGTGAAATGCTTTTAGATGACCTGGAGATTGTTTAAGGATATTTTAAGGCCACCACAGAAAACACAACAGCATTCTGCTCGTCAGATGCTGCCCTTTCTTCCACCTCGTTTGGCCACTGAATATTGGAGCATGTCAGAATTAAGAAGAGATAATTTTAAGAAAAAAACCCAAAAAAACACAGGCCTGGCAATCTAAAGGCAAAACAGAGAAGCCTGAGAAACAGCTCACTGAAAATTACAGGTGCTGAGGGCAAAGCCTCTTTGCAGACACAGCAGAGTGTCAGGTCACAATCAGGCTGTAACAGCAGCACTCAGGAAAGATAAACTCAGGGGGAAGAATGGGTTGGTTTGATAATAATTCCTTAAAATCGTGTTGCTTTGCATCAGTTTAAGTCCTGTCCTTTTGTCCTTTAAGGGAATTCTTTATCAGGTGTTTGTAGTACTCAGGCTTGTCCTGGCAAAGCTTGTGCATTTTTTCAATGTTTCCTCAGTCAAATTGATAATTAAAAATAAACATCAGCAAACCAAACCTTGACTTAGCATTTTTGTTTCAGCCTGTCAGAATCTATCAAAAAATATTAATATCTAGTAGTAGAATAGTAGTAGAACATCTAGTAGTATATTGGTACTCAAATACTATCCCAGGAAGTAGAATATATTTGCTAATTGATGGGGAGGAAAAAGCATTTATTTTAAACATCTGGATATTGTAATTGAGTCCGTTTGAAATTTGACAATTACACGTTTCTCACTAAAGCTCAAATATAAAAAAAATAACCTTCTGATGCTCTCTGTTTAGGTTTTTGTTTCATAATTAAAATATAAAACCAGTGACTAGGCTGGTATTTGGTTTTCAAGTGTCTGAGTTGGGTTGGGTGTCTGACTCCTTGGGATGCCTTGTTTGCTTTTCACTGATTTCAGGAACCATAGACATTTTGGGCCAAGGATTGTGTAATGGGCAGTTTGCTCATTTTCTTGTGAATGGGTCAGCTCTGCAAATACAGAATGGGATGAAACTGTGCAAGAATGGAACAGGCTGCAAGTTTTGGAGTAAACCCTGTCCTGTTTGGATCCCAGCGCCTGCACACAGTCTGTGGTCACCCCTTATCTTCTCACACCCAGCTGCACAGTCCATATCCTGTATCTTTAGTTCCAATTCTTTCAGCTGGGAAGAGCAGCTGGGGGTGATGCTGTCCTGGTCCGTGGTAGCTGCCTGGGGTGGGTTGGGACATGGCTGTGCATCCAGCTCTGTGCTCACCCACATCTCTGTGTCCCTCTCTCGTGCAGTGGATAGAGAAGGTGATTGGGTGGCTCAGCAGGGTGTTCCTGCAGGATGGCCCCTCGGCACAGTCCTCTCCAGAAGCCAGCAGCACCCTGAGGCGCTGGCGCTGCCACGTCCAGAGGTTCTTCTACCGCATCTACGCCAGCATGCGCATCGAGGAGCTCTTCAGCATCATCCGAGGTGCTGCACCCTGGGGCTGCCACTGGCTGCAGAGAGATCTCTCTGATGTGCCACACTGCCTGCCCCTGCCTCCCCTCAGAGCCTGGCACTGCTCCTGATCGCTGCTTGGTTTGCAGATTTCCCGGAGTCGAAACCTGCTGTAGAGGACCTCAAGTTCTGCCTGGAAAGGACTAACCAGAGGCAGCAGCTGCTCAGCTCCCTGAAAAGTGCTCTGGAAATGAGACTTCTTCACCCTGGTGGGTCCTGATATTGTGAGGAGCCTGGGCATGAGCGGGGATCTACTGGGAGCTGGTCTGATTTCCTGTTTGAGGAGTGAGAGGCAGTCACCGTTCCCATCACACATTCTTCATGTTCCAGTGGGCATGGCATCAGCAGCTGATGGTATCCCAGCCCCTTTTGGCCTCATTTTTACACTGTGGTCAGAAGCACAAAGTTTAGCTTTGGTCCAGGTGGGCAAAGGCCTCTTTGCACTGTCTGGGCTCAGCTCTGAGCCTCCGTTCCTGCTCAGAACTGGTTTCTCAGGCACATGGATCTGATCTGCCCCATTGCCTGGGGCAGCAGGGCAGCAAGCCCTCCTCCTCCAACACCACAGATAGAACAGAGGACTTGGACCATCCAAACCCCTTCTATCCAACAGTCAGTGCTTCTAGCCATCAGTCTGTGCTGCAGGACTCTGACTCCCTCTGCTCCTCTCCTGTAGGAGTCAACACCTCCGACATCATCACTCTGTATATCTCAGCCATCAAGGCCCTGCGGGAGCTGGACCCATCCATGGTTATCCTGGAGGTTGCCTGTGAGCCCATCAGGAAGTACCTGAGGTAGGAGGCGTGGGGGGCAGCCTGAGCCATCCCCTTTCCCTCCCCTTCCTTCACTTGCTCCGTTTCGATTGCCGCTGGCAGGACTCGGGAGGACACGGTGCGTCAGATCGTGGCCGGTCTCACGGGGGACGCTGAGGGCTCGGGTGACCTGGCAAATGAGCTCTCCAAAGCTGACCCAGTGACCCTGGAGAACGGCCAGGAGAGTGATGATGACATCTCAGAGCCAGGGGACTGGGTTCCTGACCCAGTTGATGCAGACCCAGGTGAGATGCCAAACCCAGCAGCCTGCTGGTTCCCCCGGTGGGCTGCAGCCTTGAGCAGCTTGTTTGCTGGTCCTCTGGAGCTGGGGCAGGTCCCTGTTACCCTCCCACTGTTGTCTGCTGGGTTCCACCAGGGAAATCGAGCTCCAAGCGCCGCTCCTCAGACATCATCAGCCTCCTGGTGAGCATCTACGGCAGCAAGGACCTGTTCATCAATGAGTACCGCACGCTGCTGGCCGACCGCCTGCTGCACCAGTTCAACTACAGTGCTGAGAGGTGAGGCCCCAGAGCCCAGCCCCAGGGCTTCTTCCGTGGCAAAATCACCTGAGTTTTCTTCTGTCTGCTGTCTGAAGGGTAGAAGAACCTTTAGACTCGGTCCTGCCAACAGCTGTTTGTGGAGCCAGGAGTGCCTTTGGCCGTTTGCAGCTTTGAGTTTGCCTCTAGAATTCCATGCTCAGTCCTGCCCTTTGCTTGTGCTGATAGGGCAGCATGCAGGAAATTGGAGGCACTGACACCCTCTTAGCTCCATCCCACATGTTGTGATGCCCTCCCCAAAATGGAAGGGATGGAGCTTGTCCTGAAACACAGAAAGTTCAACTTGAACATGAGGAAGAACTTCTCTACTGTGAGGTGACTGAGTGCTGGAACAGGAGCACAGAGAGGCTGTGGGGTCTCCTTCCCTGGACATGCTCCAAACCCATCTGGACACAACTCTGAGTGACTGCTCCAGAGGACCCTGCCTGAGCAAGGAGGTGGAACTGGATGAGCTCCAGTGGTCCCTTCCAGCCTGAACCATTCTGGGTTTCTGTCTTCAAAACGCTGCTGGCCTAGAGGAGGTACCACTCGGGTACCAGGAGCCGTCCTGGGCAGACTGTGCCTTGCCAAGCTTCCTTGGAGGAGCACCCTTGTGCCAGGGACTCCCTTTTTTTGGCTGTGTGGTGAGGGGTGGAGGCCAAGCCAGGCTGGTCCATCTGAGGGCCCCGTGTCTGACCTGCTGTGTCTCTTTCCAGGGAAATCCGCAACGTGGAGCTGCTGAAGCTGAGGTTTGGTGAAGCTCAGATGCACTACTGTGAAGTCATGTTGAAAGTAACTTCCTTTTATTTTTAAAATCCAAATCCTGGGTGTTTGAGCCGAGTGGGGAAGGGGAGGGACTTGAGGAGTGACCCAAAAAGGGTCTTTTAGGAAAGTGGGGGTCCAGTGAGGGGCTGATTTGTGACAGTCAGAGCAGCATTTAAATCATGTCTGGTTTTAAGCCCTGTGGGTTGGACTATCAGTTCTGGGGAATGGTTGCCCTGGTGCTGCTGTCCCTCCAGCCCTTCCTGCAGTACCCTGGCATTGAAGAGCTGGGCTCCTCCAGCTCCTCTGGGGTTGGGACTCTGGAATTTGGTTCTTTTGGAGCACTCTAGGAAGAACACAGGAGTGGAGGGCCTCCAGTGAAGGCAGTGTTGAGTTGTAACCCCTTCCTCTAATATCCCACAAATTTTTCTGAGTTTGTAGCAGACTTTCAAGTGGACACACACACGATCATGTCCTTCCCAGTGTCCCCTTTATCGTTTGGGGACAACATTCTTCACCTTGTTTAAGCCTCTCCTTCACTAAGGGTTAGCCCTGGAGGGAAGGAGCCCCCTGAGCCCCCTGTGCCTGTTCCAGGACATGGCCGACTCGCGGCGCATCAACGCCAACATTCGGGATGAGGAGGAGAAGCTCCCGGAGGAGGAGAGGCCTCCCTTCAGCCTCGTGGCTGTTATCCTGTCCAGTGAGTTCTGGCCACCACTCAAAGAGGAGAAGCTGGAGCTTCCTGAGCAGGTCAAGGAGGCCATGGAAGCATATTCCAAGAAGTACGAGAAGCTAAAGGTGAGGCCACCTTAACCCTCCTGAGGAAAGCTGTGTGCTTTATCCAGTCCCACTCAGTGATTCCTGCTGGGAGATCTGCTGTGAACAGCTGCTTCCCCCTTTTCCCAGGCCATGAGGACCCTGAACTGGAAGTACCACCTGGGGCTGGTGAGCCTGGACGTGGAGCTGGCTGACCGCACGCTGTCCCTGTCCGTGTCCCCCGTGCACGCTGCCATCATCCTGCACTTCCAGACAAAGAGTGAGTGCCATGGAACCCCTGTCTGTGCTTCCATGAGTGGGAAAGCCACATTCCTGGGGGCTCTGAGAGCTCTGGCAGGAGGACTGAGACCTGGTGCGTGGGTTTAGATGTTCCACAGGGTCTCCAGCACCTGCAGGGCCACAGCTCTGACCCATCTGCTTGTTCCTGGCAGTGCCTTCCCTGCCATCCCCAGCTTCCTACCAAATCCTTGTGTGCTGGGGCCTCTCCTTTCTGACCTCCGTGGTCTCTGCAGGTACCTGGACGCTGACAGAGCTGAGTGAGGTGCTCAAGGTGCCTGTGACATCGCTGAAGAGGAAGATGACGCTGTGGCTGCAGCAGGGAGTCCTGCGGGAGGAGCCCGAGGGCACCTTCACTGTCATTGAGGAGGAGCAGAAGGACCAGGTGGAGAAGGTTGTTCTGATTGACAGTGATGAGGAGGGGGATTCTGCCATGGCCTCACAGGCTGACCAGAAGGAGGAGGAGCTGCAGGTATGTGTCCCCACGATGGTGCAAACAGCCTGTGTTTGGGGTTGGGGAATCTGATCAAGGTGATGGGTTCAGTTTGCACTTTGGATTCACATTTTCCACTGCAAGTGGCTGAGTCCAGCACAGACATTTGGGTTTTCAAGTGGGTATCTCTTGGTTAATCTCTTGGTGCTGGATCACAGCCTTCCCTCCAGACAAGTGCCCAGCTGCTGAGTCAGGGAATCATTTGGAAATCTCCAAATTGTGGTTTTTCAGTTTAAAAAAAGAAAAAAATCCAAGACATGATTTCATATTTGAAAATAGTCAGAACTTGTTTGGATGCACCCAAGCAACACGTTTTGGCACTTCTGACTGCCCAAAAGGCTTACCCAGCACTAACAGCTGGATCTCTGCCTTCTCTCTGTTGTGGTTCCTGGACATTTCCAGTGCCTTTCCTGCCTGTGAGTCACGTTGTGTGTGTGTGTGTGTGTGTGTGTGTGTGTGTGTTGTGCAACCCAGCACTGCCATGCTGGTGTTCATCCACGGAGGGTCACACGTGTGCTGCACGTCACATCCCACTGTCTGTGTGTCCCAACACTGCTGCTGGTCTTGGATATACCCTGTTTGAAGAGCCCATGCTCATGGCTGAGAGCAGAACTTACTGCCAGCTGCATCCCTGCCTTGTTTTTGGGGTATGGGAGATTTGCTTCATGCTGTAGTGCCAGTGGTTCACTGTTGCCTGTGTCCCTCTGCAGCTGTTCTGGACGTACATCCAGGCCATGCTGACCAACCTGGAGAGCCTGTCCCTGGAGAGGATCCACAGCATGCTCAAGATGTTTGTGATGACTGGCCCTGTGGTCACTGAGATCGACATCCAGGAGCTGCAGGGATTCCTCCAGAAGAAGGTCCGGGACCAGCAGCTCATCTACTCAGGGGGGGTCTATCGTCTGCCCAAGAACTGCAACTGACCTGGCAGTGCCTCCCTGGGCATCCCTGCCCATGCCTGAGCTCTGCTCTAGAGTGCCACCAGCTCTCAGTGTCCTGCTGGGGGGTTGGTTCTGTGCCCTGGGGCTTTGCTGTGCCCCCTTCCCCAAACGGGTGTCACTTTCCGCACAGAGGCAGCTCAGCAGCAGCCCACAGCGTCTGGATCTGCTCCCCACATTCCTTCCTCCCCTACCTGAGTGCCTGGGCCCACCTCCCTGGTTAATAAATAACAGCAGGCTCCTTTTTCCAATGCTGCCAACTCTTTTCTTTCCTCTTGGCACCTCCCCGTGCTGGAAGGGCAGGCAGGAAACTCCCCAGTCTGCTGGGCACCATTCCCCTTGCCTTGGTCTCTGTGTGCAGCCCCAGGAGGTTTTGGGAGGGGGCTGCTGGCTCCAGCTGTTGTCTGGGGCTCTGTGTGTGGCTAAAGCAGTGTCCTGCAGCTGGATGTGACGAGTGAGACCCTGCCCAAAAACAAGGCTTGGTGCAGTCTCTCCTCTCCTCTCCTCTCCTCTCCTCTCCTCTCCTCTCCTCTCCTCTCCTCTCCTCTCCTCTCCTCTCCTCTCCTCTCCTCTCCTCTCCTCTCCTCTCCACCTCCCTTTTTTTTTTTTTTTTTCCTCTCTTTTTTTTTTTTAATTTCTTTTTTATTCCATGTAATGTTTTCCTGAGGGAGCACTGAGCACACAGAAGGAGCTGGCCGGGCTGCCAGCAGGGGTCAGTGGGGTCAGTGGGTGCCAGCCTGGGCTGTGCCAGCCCCGTCCCAAGGAGTGTCCCAAGGAGTGTCCGGCGGTGCTGCGGCCGCGACAGGGTGGGGAAAAGGCTCCTTTTGATGTGGGGAGATCAAAGCAGCTGCAAGCTTGGAGCAGAGCTGGCAGCAGGGCTGTCCCCAGTCACCACAGAGCCACTGCTGGGACAGGGGACACGGCCCAGGGTGACTCAGGGCCTTGGCTGCTTCTGCTTTGCTTAGGGATGCAAAAATACTGATTTATTTACGTGTTGTGCACGTGGATTTATGGCTCTGTGGTGCTTCCTCAGCCCCAGTGCAGGGCCTGTGGGGCACTGAGCGTGTCCTGTGCCCCATCCCAGCAGCATTCCCAGGCTCTGGGTTGAGATGAGGGCCACCTCCAGCCCTTCCCAAAGCTGTGGCTGTGCCCTGGAAAGCATCATTCCCATCCTGACTTTTCCCAGCTCCCTCGTGCTGGACCAGTGGGGTGTGATGAGTTTGTCCATCCTGAGCCAGAGGATGGACAGCAGGTGCCACCACTGAGGGGACCTGGAGTCACCTCTCTGCCCGTGGGAGGTCCCGAAGTGGAGCAGCCAGGGCCGCCAGCTGAGCTGTGGTGTGGTTGTTTCAAAGTGTTACAACAGGAAAAACTCTGGTTTAATGAGTGCTTCAGCTTTCATGGAATAGAAAAGTCTTAAAGTTAATTGAAACAAGCTGGAAATGGGATTTTTTTCAGAGAGAGCAGGGGAAGCTGGGGGGGAAAAGCTTTGTGCTGTGCTCTGTGCCATTTGCTGTGCAGTGCTGGTGCTTCAGGCTGGAGCTGTGTCTGCTCCCAAGGCAGCCCCTGAACCAGGGCTGTCACCTTTGTAAACCACTCCCACTCCAGGGGAAAGAAAGAAAAACGTGTTTATAGCTCAAAAATGCACAAAAATCATAGAACCACAGACTCACAGAATGGCCTGGGTTGGTAAGAACCTTAAAGCTCATCCTGTCCCACCCCCTGCCATGGCAGGGACACCTCCCACTGCCCCAGGGTGCTCCAAGCCCTGTCCAGCCTGGCCTGGGACACTCCTTGGGTGCCTGGGAGGGGCTCCAATTCTCTGGGGGTGTTTCACAGAGCCCTTGGTGGATGATACAAACCCCACTGTGACACTGGGGAAGGTGTAACAGGGATTTTCTCCAGTCACCACTTGGGCCACGAGGTGATCCTGGGGGATGCTGGTGGTGGGACAATGTTGGTGGCAGCAGGAGCACTGCAGGCACTTGCTGCTCTCCATATTTTCCATATTATTTTCCATTTTTTTCCCCTGGATGTACCCCTTCTGTGGGAGCCACAGCTTCCCAGGTGCAGCACTGCTGGTCCCTGCCCTCTCCCACTGCCTGGTGCTGGGCCTGGATGGTGCCTCGTGGCATGGCCATGACCTTCCCTTTGGCCCTACAAGTGAGGGGCTGAACCTGCCAAACTCATTTTTCTTGGATTTTACCTCTTTTGTTACCATTTTAGCAAGGTAGGAATGGAGCTCAACTGGAGGAGAAAGAAGCAGCAGATTTAGCTTGGGTTAAAGGGTTTTAAAACCCAACTTAACTTGGCTTAAAGGGTTTTAAAACCCAACTTAACTTGGCTTAACTTGGGTTTTAGGAGCAGTCATCTCATCCAGCACCCCTTGAATGGCTTTCAAAACAAGAAATGAGAGAAAAATCCTCTGACGTAGAGCACACCCCTTGGTCTATTTATAAATTGTTTGGAAGGGTCACGATAACCCAGGCAGGATGCGGGGGACATTCCCCAGCCCAGGGATAAACTGTTTGGGTTATTTGGGATGTGTTAAAGCAGCTCCCAGAGCCTGGAAAGTTTTGCACAGAGTGAGATTGGGAAGAGCGAGGGGTCTGGCTTGGCTGGCCCCAGGAATGCATCCAGGGAATTCGGGATTCAGGAGGGCTGATGGTTCAGGGTGACTCCAGGGAGCAGCAATTCAGGGCAGATCAGCACAAGGTGGGTGATGTAAAAGGGGAAAAATCCACCCACCAGCCCAATCCAGAGCTGATGTGACCGTGGAGCTGGGGGATCCCACTGCAAAAGGGTCACAAAGATTTTTGGGTCAGGGAATGACCCTGCAGGGCTGGATTCTGCACCCCTGCCAGGGGCTGCTGACTGTCCCCCCCACCGTGGATCAGATTATTTGATGATATTCTTTTATTCTTCCCTCTCTGGGGCTGCAGGAGGGGCTGGCTCCGAGGTCAGGGCCCATGGGGGTCCTCAGGGGTTTGCTGTGTCCCCTCCCCAGCCCCATTTCCCCTTCTCCACTTGCAGCCTCTCACTTTTGGTGTCAGGGCTCCCTGCCTGCTGCAGCCTTTACATCCATGGGCTCTGTTTCTGATCTCTTTTCCCCTTTGGCTCCAAGCCCGTGACCTCTTCAGCTGCTTTTACTTTCTCTTTTAGCAGATTTTCCTCTTTTTTGCAGAGTTTCTCTGGGCAAAGCCTGTGCTGCAGGTGTGGTTCACTCCACCCCAGAGCTGCTGGGAGTCACACTGGACCCATTTTGGGCTCTGAGCACCCCACAGCTTCCCCAAAGGGACCCTGGGTGCTTCATTCACCTCATTCTGGTTTCCCAGGGTGCTCAGAGGGGGTTTCCCCAGGTCTGGGATGCAGCTGCTGCCCCTCAGCCCTAGAAACATTCTGGCTAAAAGAGGCAACATGCAAAAAATTGAAGGAAAACCCTAAAATTGTCACAGAAGTTGGTGCCACTTGAGCTCCGCCGATGCCTCCTGGTGGGTACCAAACCCAGAGGTGCCCAAACCGGTACCAAAATCTCTGCTCAGGGTCCCCACCTCCCTTTCCTGGGATGTTCTCTGCCCTCTCTCTGTGTGGGAGAGGCCGTGTTTGTGCAGGATTTGCATCCCTGGCCGCAGGAAGGGCCGTGGCACATCCCCACCCTGGCCCCGTGCCCGTTTCCTCCCCGCGGGGCCCAGCCAGGGGGACCTGGCACCCGCAGGGACACGGGGGGGACATGGCTGGTGGCCCAAATTTGCTCCCACATGCTCTCCCCCCCATGCACTGCCCACCNTGTGTCCCCTCCCCAGGGCACACAGCAGCTTGTCCCCTCCAAATTGGGGTGCTGGAGGTCCCCAAAGCCCCGTGGGGGGGGGACACACAGCCCCACACCAGGGCCAGGGGCAGCTCCAGGGGATGTTTTGAGTGGGTTTTCCATCGTCCTGCCCTCCTTGTCCCCACGTGGGACTGACACCTCCTGGTGCCATCGATGCCCCTGCCCTCCCCAGGTGCTCCCCAGGACTTTTTGGAGGCCACTCCAGGCTGAACCTGTGATTTTGGAGTTGGCATGGACACCAGGACAGCGTCCCCAGCCCTGCATCACCCTGTCACCTGCGTGGCCACTTCACTTGGCGGTGGCCAAGCTGCCCCTCCAGACCCTCGGGGGTCCCAGGCAGGTCAGTCCCACGTCCCCACTGTCACCAGGAGCTCGTCACCCTCTGCTCTGGCAGCTCTCTCTGTCCCCAGCTCGGGAGGGGTTTAGAATCCCCGTTTCCAGGGCAGGCTGTGCATCTTCCATCCTCCCTGGGTTTCCTGCTGTGTTCTGGAGGTTTTCTGTTCCCCCCTCACCCCCAGCTGCTCATGGGGTGCTGGAATGGCTCAAACTCCTTCCCAGGAACAGCAAAACAGTTTTTGCCTGGGCTGGTGAGCCCTCGAGGAGGGTGGCAGCTTCTTGCTTCTCTGATGTTGCATTTTTCAGAGTTTTGAGGGACACTGTTTTGGGGGTTTTTTTAATAGTTACCAACCACACTGCTTGGAGGAAGCTTTTCCTTCTCAAAAACCCGGATTAGCCAGAAGAGCATCTCTCTTCATGGCTGCTCCCAGAATGCCTGCCGAGCTCCTCTGGATGGGATCTGTGCTCTGGGTCAGCCCTTCCCGGCTGCCCGACCCCGAGGGCAGTTCCCGGCTGCTGGATGCCAGCTCCCGCTGAGCTCCTGCACCTCCGTGACACAGAAATCCCCACATTTGCAAGGATTTGTTAGGCAAATCCCGCCGGCCACAGCACAGGCACATCCAGCTGCCTCGCACGGGGCTGGGGAGACTTTGTGGGTCCAGGCTGGGGGATTTGCTCAGAAAAATCCCCTCCCCTGAAGTGGGGGGGAATTTGTGTGCATCACAGTCGGGGTGGGATCTGCACTGTGATGCACCAAAACACCCTAAATTCGGGTTTTTTTCCCCCCCTTTCTTTTTGGTGTATCACAGGGTGGGATCTGCACTGTGATGCACCAAAACACTCTAAATTCGGGTTTTTCCCCCCTTCTTTTTGGTGCAGTGCAGCTGGGCTCACAGGGCACAGGTTCCAGCTGCGGGCTGTCGATAAACAGGAGCTTGAACCAGCAGCAAGAGATCACTTCGGGCGGCTCTGGCTTTACCAAACGGGCTTGTTTTGGGGAGAAAAGCCTCGGCCAGGCTGTGCGAGCGCAGGTGAGAGGGTCGGACGTGCCAGGGAGCTCCTCAGGGCTGCAGGAAAGGTGAGCGCGGCTGAGGAGGAGCCGCCGGGATGAACTTTTGCACCGCTGGGTGTGGAAATCCCCCCTCCAGTGCTTCCTGCTCCCAACGGGTGAAATGGTTTTTCCCCGGGGGAGTTTTTGTGCCCACAGCAGAACTCGGTGCCACGGGTGCTGGGCAGCCTGGCCCTGGCTGTCCCCGTGTCCCCGAGCCAAGGCACCGAGAGCTTCGGGAGGGCAGAGGAGCAGGAGGGGCCGCAGTCAGGACCTGCCCAGGGACAGACAAACCAACTGCTCTGGACTCACTGTTTTTTTCCAGACTCTTTATTTTGCCAGGGACTCACTCCTTCCCCCGGATTCCCGCTATTTTCTCCCTGTTGGCAAAGGGAAGCACCCAAGCACCGCGTCAGCCCCAATTAACCCCTGCGGGCAGCGTCACCGCTTTGACCTTTGGGGTGGCGGGTTCCGGGCAAATGACTAACCAGTGACACCCCGCAGGGTGGGGATGCTTTGCCGGGGCTCTCGGGGCTGTCGGGGGATGAGCTCACCCCGCTGCCCCGTCCCGGCCGTGACGGCAGCGGCCGGGGAGGGCTCTGGCCAGGAGGGGGACAGGGAACCGGCCGGCAGCGGCCATCCCATGGCACGGGGAGAAGGAAGTGCCGCCCAGGGCCACTCCTCCTCACCATTTCCTCTCCGGGGCCGGTTTCTATACGGATGAGAGCGGCCACAGAAGAGCTGCCGGCCCGTCCGAGGCCGGAGGCTGCGCTCGGCGGGCGGAGGGAAGCGCCGGTGACCGGCCCGAGGGGGCACCGCGGGTAACATCGGCTCCCCGTCCTCCTCCCCACCCCTCAGGGATCACCAGGGCACCCCTCGGCTACTTCCAGCTCCATCCCTGCCACCGCCTCCTGCGAGTCCCCGCTCCTCTCCAGCAAAAGCCGCCCCGGTTCTGCAGGGATGCTCCTGCTCCCGTGGGTTTGGGATGCTTCAGGCTCTTCCCCTCCGCTTGCTGTCCTCCCCTTCGGGCTTGGCTTTGGGCTTTGCCAGAGCTTGGGGCTGGGCCGGCGGGGTTTGGTGGCTGTCGGGGGCGGGGTGGGTTGCTGGCTGTCACCGCTGTCACCCTGTGCGGGGAGGGTGCCGTCCATCGAGCCACGCTGCTGAGCTTGTTCCCGAGCGGGGCCCCCGGGCAGCTGCGCTTCGGGATGCCGGGGCCGTGCTGGCCCCTGCCGGCATTCCGGATTTCTCCTCCCAGCCACGGAGCCCTTTAACTGCAGCTCCCGCTGCAAGGGGCTGCTTTGGTTCCACCTTCCCCATGGGAACGCTCCCTTTTGGATGGAGGGTTTGGCTTCCAGCTGGAAGTGAGGGGATATCGGTCTTTGGGATTCCCTTTTCCCGGCAGCTTTGCTCATCCAGAGGGGCTGAGGATGGGGTGTAGCCTTCTCGGCCGGGGTACTTTAACCAGGGACACGGCTCTCCGCTGGCCTCTCCTGCCACCAGCGGCTTTTGCCGCCGGCCCGGGGGCTGTCCCCATCCCGGTCCCCTCTCCCGGGCTGCCTCCGGCTGCCCACACAGGCTCCTCTGTTGTGGAAACGTTGTTTTGGAGCAGCAGGGAGCACGAATGCAAACACTGCAAGGGCTGCAGCAGGGGGGCTGGAGGCTTCCCAGGAGTGTTTCCAAGTGCAAGTTTTCCAGCGGTGTCCAGGCTTGGCACAAAACAGAGATCAGCAGTGTTTACACGAGCACTGCGATGCTGCAGACCGAATTCCCGGCTTCTCTTTCCTGTTGTTCTCACCAAATATTAAATTAAGCTGCCGAGGCTGCATCCTTGCAGGCTGGGCACAGCCTCCTGCCCGGCCCTGACCCCACACTGAGTGTGCAGAGGCTGCTCTTAGAAACTTCCAGTCCTGTGTAAATCCCAGCAGGTATTAGGGACTGAGTCATGGCATTAACAAGGTTATTATGTTCATGACTGGACAGATTCCTTGCTCAGGATGGGCTTTTGCCCTTCCACCCTGCCTTGCTCGGCTCATCTGGAGGGTTGGGCATCCCCCACCGGTGGGATGGATGTGCTGCTGGGCTTTTGGGAAAGAGGATCTTGAACATCTCCCAGCTGATGAGCACTCAGTCCTCACCATTCCCCATGGGTCTTGTACAGCATTTGGGCTCTCTGCGTGGGCATGGCAGTGGGAGAGCTGGCTCTGGGCTGTGAGCAGCCAAATCCCTTTGTGCTTCAGCTGGAGCAGCACCTGCCTGTGGCTGGCAACGTCCATGGGGAGCGTTTGGGGTGTCCCATGTTTCCCTGCCAGGAGCAGCCTCCCAGTCCTTGAAGGGAGCCCATGAAAGATACAAAATCTGTAGCAGGTCAGGACAAGGGGTGATGGTTTTAAACTAAAAGAGAGTGGCTTTACACAGATATAAGGAAGTTTCTTAGAACGAGGGTGGTGAGGCCCTGGCAGGGGTTGCCCAGAGTGGCTGCCCCATCCCTGGAAACTTTCCAGGCCAGGATGAATGGGGCTTGGAGGAACCTGGTCTAGTGGAAGGTGTCCCTGCCCATGGCAGGGGTTTGGAACAAGATGCTCTTTGAAGGTTCCATCCAGCCATAACTATTCCATGATTCTGTCAGCCCTCTGTTCTCTAAAACTTTTCCTGCAAATTTCCATAGCCTGTCTCCTGGCATTTAACTAACCCCCTCTTCACCTGCAAGGGCTTGGGGCTGAGAAAACTTCCCCCCCTGGGTCTCTGGGATGTGTGTTTTCTCATCCCTGGCTGAGCTCTGTGGTGTCCACGCTGGTCTGAGCTGCAGGGGCTGCTCCCCAGTGGCTTTGGGGACAGTTGTCCCTTTGGGGACCTGCAGCACTGTGTGAGCAAGGCAGTGCAGGATGGAGAGGAGCAAGGGTGGTGTGGGGACAGCCCAGGCTCCCGGTGGCATCCTTTGGGTGGCATCCCAGGGATGGTGGCATCCAGCCCTCCTTCCTGGAGGCCTCAGGGCATCCTCGTCAGATCTCGTCTGGCTGGTTTTGCCTTTGCACACCAAACCGGGCACAGGGTCAGGAATTAGGTCAGCAATTAGCACTTCGGGGTTAATTGCTGCGCAGCAGCGGCAGGTCCAGAGTCGAGGACTGACCTCACCTTCGTCCCGAAACGGACTCGTGCACGGAGTGGGAGCGAAGCTTTGCCTTTCGGAGGAGCCAGGGAGGGCGTGGGGCGAGGCCCGGAGGCTCCGGGAGCGTTTCCCAGCGGCCGCGGCTCCGCTCGGCTCCCGGGCTGCCCGCGGGCTCGGCGGCTGCGCTGCGCAGGGGAAGTAAAACCTTGTCCAGAGCGTGACTTTGTGCAGGTTGCTGACTTCCTGCCGAGCTGGGGCGAGTTAATAACAAACTTCCAGACCTCCTTGTTCCCTCCAGAGTCGCGGTGATTTTGGCAAGACCCGGTGTTGATTTTTTAAAGGACGGCCGAATGAAAGCGGCTTTTCCTCTCGCTGCCCGTGCCGGCTCCCTGCTCTGGGGCTGGCGGTGTCACAGCAGCAGCTGTGCCTCGTGTCAGAGGGGTCGGGAAAACCCCCTCCCACCACGGCACAGCTTCTGCCAGCACCGGGGTCAAGGCAGCACGTGGAGGTGGTCGCGGGGCTGCATCCCACCCTGCAGGGCTGCGTTCTCCCTGCTGGGTCTGTGCCTCTTTGTCACATCCCTCCGGCCTTTCCTTCTCCTTGAGGCTGTCAGTTCAGATGGTTATCCCGGGATGGCCACGTTCCTGAGCTCTCCTGTGCAGCTCCAGGGTCTCGCGTGGCACCCCCGTGTCCCTCCCGCACCTGCGGGGCTGTGAGTGGGCACACAGGGCAGGGCTGGGGTGCTGTGGGGCTGCCCCACTCCTCTCCCCACAGCCCCGTGCTGCTGGCAGGCTCAGGCACAGCCACGCTGGCTCTCTGCAGCCCCTCCGAGCCCTTCCCACCCAGGGGCAGCTCTCATCTCACCTGCCTACCAGGAAAATCCTTCCCTGGGAGATGCCACGGCAGCCAGGATGGCACCTACAGCACTCCCACAGCCCCAGAGGTGTCCGTGGGTGGACGAGTGACTGATCCCACAGGGTGTGTACGTGCCTGTGTGCATGTGCTGGCACAGAGGTGGGGCTTTGTGTCTTCCTTAAATTTAGCAGGTGTAGGGAGGGATGGCTGGGCAGATCTGGGTCAGACCACGGGTCAGTCTGTCCGGCTGTGCTGCCTCCTGCTCACAGCAGAGCCTCAGCCAGCTCTGACCTTCCCTTCTGCATCTGAGGGCAGGGTTGGGTTTGTGTTATGACATGAATTTGCATTAATTTACACTGAATTTCACCTGTGGCTTTGCACATCTGGCCCACATTCCGGAATATCAGTTCAGGTCTCAAAGTCTCTGCCACCTTGCCCTTGCTGATTGCTGCAGCTTCCTGCCCGTTAGAAAGGGGGATATCTGTCTAATTCCACTGTTATCAGTCACTTCCTGATGTCAGGAAGGTTGATTTTACATCACTCCTTTTCTTTTTAGAGAGAAGATGCTGTGAGCGGGCTGTAAGAGCCAGACAAGATGGAGGAAGAGCTGCCCTGCTCTGAGGTGGATGGAAAAAGTGTCCTCAGGGATCTGGGAGTGGAGATGCCCTGCATGGAGAGCAATCCCGTAGGAGACGCATCTGGAGCAGAGAAGGATGTGGGAGAGGCGCCCTGTGCTGAGACCAGCACGGAAGAAGAGGCTCCTTGTGACCCAGGAATTGTCTTCACTGAGGGCAGCGTGGAAGGAGAGACGCTGGGCAGTGCCAGAGATGGGAAAGGGGAAATTTCCAGCACTGGCAGTGACGGGGAAGGGGAGATTCCCGTCACCGATAGCGAGGGGGAAGGGGAAATGCCCTGTGACACGAAAGCAGAGGCGTCTTGCTCCGAGAGTGACGTGGAGGAAGTGCCAGATGCTGTAATCCCTGCTGCTTCCAAGAAAATAACTTCTATTTCCTCCCCCCTGCGGGCCATCGTCCGCCTGCGCCGGCGCTACCAGGGGCTGAAGAAAAGCCGCCTGCATTTGGAGCTGCCCCGGGAAAAGTCTGCGGAGTTTGTCCACTCCAGGCTGCTCCAAAGGCAGCTGTCCCTGAGCAGAACCTCCCTGTACAGCCCTTCCATGTCCTTCTTCAATCAGTCTGGCTTTGAGAGCTCCCAGTACTTCACCTTCGACACGTCTGTGGAACATTACTCCGTGAAAAAGTGCAGGCGGAAAAAGAGCCGGAGGAAATCCAGGATGGTCCTCTACCCAGATAAAACAAAAAAGTACCTCCCAGCAGAGGAGAAAAGCAAGGCAAAGCGCTGCCTCCTCTTGCTCATTGCCATCATCTTCTTCCAGATCCTCAATGCCATAGAGAACCTGGATGATAACCTCCAAAAGTACGACCTCGACGGTTTGGAGAAAACCATGCAGCGGGAAGTGTTTGGGCAGAAGGTTGCTGTGGAAAGCATTGTGGAACTGCTGAGAGACTACCTGGCTACCCACATCCACAACAAGCCTCTGGTGATCTCTCTGAACGGCCCCACGGGGGTTGGGAAGAGCCACGTTGGCTGGGTGCTGGCCAAGCATTTCCGCTCTGTGATGGACAATGACTTTGTGCTGCAGTACTTTGTGATGCACCACTGCCCCAGCGGGGTGCCTCCCCTGACCTGTGAAATAGATCTGTCCAAGAAGATTTCTGACATGGTTACCAGAGCTGAAATCGAGGAGAAGACCCCACTGTTTATTCTGGATGAGGTCGAGCTCATGTCCCCCATCCTGCTGGACACTCTCAGCCGATTCTTTGAACCCAACCAAACCAACGAGTTCCTCAATGCCATCTACATTTTAATAAGCAACCTGGGAGGTGCTGAAATCACAAAGTTCGTTATCCAGAACGCATCCACTGAGCTCCTGCAGCAGCAACGGGGAGCTGAGGAGCTGCTGAGCATCATCCGGCCGGTCCTGGTCAGCATGCACCCTCTGTGGGAGGCTGCAGACATCGTCCCCTTTGTCCTCCTGGAGAAGTCTCATGTCATCCACTGCTTCCTGGAGCAGATGAGGAGGGAAGGGCTCTACCCCGACCAGAAGCACATCGAGAACTTGGCAAATCAGCTCAGTTACTACACTACAGGGGACAAGCAGTACTCCAGGATGGGCTGCAAGCAGGTTGTGGCCAAAGTCAACCTCCTGTAGGGATTTGCTGCAGGGAACAAGCCCTGCTCTGGGGATTTGCAGAGCTGTGTGCTCGTGGGGAGTGTGTTACAGCAGGCTGTGCTCGAGGTGCCCTTTCTCAGCCCTGCACTGGCTCTGCCCTGGTTCAGGCACGGGGGTGGCAGCCTGGGCAATGTGGTCTCTGCTCTCCTGCAGAGACTTCACCTTTTCCTGATGTTCTGGGTGGAAAAGGAAGGGCAAGGAAGCCCGAGCCACCTCCCAGTAATTGTGAGATGCTTTGTTCCTCACCTTCTCGTTTGGGATTCACTGAGGAGCTGTGAGGTGGCATCAGAAGCTGCAGGATATAAACAGGATGGAACAGTCCCTGGGTCCCTGGCCCTGCAGATTATGTCACCTCACGTGTCTCAGTCCCTCCAGGCTCACAGCTCTGTGCTGTGCTTGCTCCTGGCTGGTGTGTGCAGAGCAGAGGCAGTGCTGCACACCTGGCACTGGGGTCCTGTCCCCACAAACGTGCAGGCACTCAGAGCCCTGCCTTCCCCAGCTCCTACGTGACCACATCCTCTGGAGAACACTTTTTGGACCTGTTCCTGAGCTGCTGCTCTTCTGAGCTCATGCCTGAGCTCACCTTTGGCACCTGCAGTGAGATTTCTGCCCTGCAGGTGTGTTTGGGCTCGCCTCAGAGGCTGCTCAGCTGTGCCAGATGGTGCAGAAGTAACCTCTGGATTGTTTCAGGTCTGGTGGTGACACCCTCAGAGCTCTTCTGCTTTTTGCCTCTGGGCACACGTCACCGTGGTCAGCCTTTATCTAGAAAGCCCAAAGCAGCAACTGGTGAATGTTAAGCAACACACACTGGAAAAGACAGTTTGGGTTGATGGAGTGGGAATCCTGGGCTTGTTCCCAGTCCTGAGAGGCCAAGCAGAGAAGAGTTTTATTTCATACAGGTGAGATGTGGCCTAGAAGAGCACACAGCCATGCTTCGAGCAAAACTGAGCAGGTATTTATGACGTTGTTTTCTCAGGTTGTGGTTTTGTACAAGATTTCTACAGCTTGCTGTGAATTCCCAGACAAGAAACCCCGTGGGTGTTTGCACTGGGGGGTTTGATCCACATCTTTCTAATTGTTGGTCTCCAAAGACTCCATCTCAAACTCCTTCTTCCAGAGCTATTGTGAGGAATAAACCCAAACTATCCCCAATAAAATAATTCAAAGTACATCTCTTTTATTTGACTGAAATGTGGATTTCCTCCTGAATTTCCCTTCTGGAGCCATGTGGCTGCACTGCCCTGCTTGTGCTTCCCAGTGGCTCGGGTTGGGAGCAGGGCTGATGTTGGAATCCTGGGTTTTAGGTTTATGGGATGTAGAGATGTAGATTGTAATGTAATGTATATGCATGTAACAAAATGGAGGATTTGGGGTCTGGGTTTGTTCTTCTTTCTTCTTCACAAATCTGGGTGTTCTATTTTTGGGTCCAAAATGCCACACTGTGGGTCACAAACAGTTGGTTATGTAGTTACATGTAAAAACATATTACTTGGCAATTCTTAATTGCATAAATTAGGCTTTAAATAACCCTGGAAATTTCACTCAGTGGCCATTCCCCACCTGGTTAACTCCCAGGCTGCAGCTCTGTGGTGTGTTTTGTGCAGAGCACCTCGGGGTGCAGCAGCTCCAGGGGTGCCCCTGGTAAGCCCAGTCCCAACCCCCCCAGCTCAGCAGTGCCAGAAGCTGGGTGCTGCACAGCTCCTCCATCGAAGCCACTTCCTAAATTCAAATGTCCTCAAAAACCGATGTGGCTGAGCTGCTTTAGAGAGGCTTCACTGCAAACACAGCTGGGGTGGTTTCATCCTGGGTAAGAAACAGCTCGGGAACCAGCACTCCCCTCCTCTTCCAGCAGGGAGAGGGGCAGATATCAGTTCTGATTGTTTTAACGAGATCTTTTGTTTATAAATCCCCACCCACGGGGTGTTTGGTTGGGCAGGAGGTCCCTGGGTGCCTCCACACCAACCCTGTGCAAAACGGGAGGGTGACTTCCAGTGCAGCTGAGCATCTGCAGAGTTTGTTTCCACCCCTCTGAGACTCACCTGCCTTAAATCAGGGCTCCCAGCCCTTCCCTGAGGCTGAGTTTTGCTCAGTGCCCTGTGCACCTTGAGGTCTCTGCCTCCCACCAGGCTCCCCTTGGTGCTCAGAAGTGGGGCTCAGCTTCCTGCTGCGAGCAGACCACCTCACCCACCCAGCCCCTGGAGGCCCTCGTCAGGCAGCACAGGAGCCTCCAGGTCATGGAGAGGACTTTCCCTGCCAGAAGATGGGATGCAGGACTCGAATCCCAGCTCAAATGGCTCTTCAGGTTGTCCCCAAAGGCTTCCTCAGTGGGCAAAAGCTCTTCCTGAGTCGGGGTCACCTCTGTGTTGTGCTCGGAGCAGTGATTTGTGGCTCCCACCCTGCAGCAGACCCTGTGTCTGGGGCTGCTGCCACTGCTCTGTGCCCACCCAGCAGGACCCTGTCCTCTCTCCTGCTGCCTCTGGCTGTCCCAAAGCCCACAGAGGATTTGTGAGGTTGGCCCAGGGCACCTGAACAGTGCTTGCAGTGAGGCAAATGAAGGTGCTGCTTGCAGGGGGATCCCACCTCCCTGTGCCCCAGTGACCTTCCCTGTGCTCAATCCCTATAAGGGACTTGCTGCTTTCTTTCCACCTCCTGTGGGCATCACTAAACAGGTGAGGTGCCACCAGGAAAGCAGATTTTTACTTCCCCAGTAGTGGCAGGGGAAGATCAGGGCTGCAGCAGAGCAAGGACAGCCCAGGAGAATCAGGGCTGCAATTCCTCCGAGGGTGCAGGGGGAATGTCTGCAATGGCTTTTGGGACGGGGCAGTGATGGGTGAGTCTTGCAAAGGTGGAGGGAGGACGAGCACCCCCTGTCCTTGGAAAGGAGGAGGAGGGACAGCAAAACACAGGAGTGAACCTGAGAGCATCCTGACGAGCTGGGAGAAGTGACACCCAACACTTTTCAGAAAGAGCTGTAACCACAGAATCTAATTTCTTCCTCTTACAGGATATTCAGAGAGTAGCTGTCAGTAGTTACTGGGATGAACTGGAAGGAGTTCTCCAGAGCTGGGGAAATGAAATATTCCATAAATGGTGGGAGAACAGACTCAGAGAGAGGCAGACACGGTTTGTCTGGCCATGGAATTTGGAGGAGAAGGAAAGCTGAGAAGCACCCAAGCACTGCAGGAGACAGGCCTGGGATGGAAAGCATAATTTGGAGGAAAGGTCTGAAAGAAGGCGCTGCAGAGGAGGCTGGGAGTGAGCAAAGGCACGTTCCGGGATGGGGAGGGTGAAGGGCTGAAAGGAAAACAAGCCCGGGGGCAGCGCAGCACCGGCGCTGCACGGGAGGGAGAACAGCCCGGGGCTCGGGAATGGCACCCATCCCACTGAGATGTATAAATAGGTGTGTTGCATATGCGAGGGATGAAGTAATGCGGGGCCACTGCTGGAGCACTGTGGCCATATTTGGGCACCTCTCGGGGAGGGAGGGAGGGAGGGAGACCTCGGTGCTGTGGCTCCCCAGCATCCTGCCGGGAACGGGAGCGATGGAGCCCCGGGAGAAGTTTCAGGTGAAGCGTGATCCGAGGTTTCAAATATGCAAAACACGGGCAGAAAAGAGACAGCGGCGCTTGGTTCTCCCAGCCTTCCTCGGGCAGGGTGTGGAGCTGGCTGCGGAGGGTGAGGCTGATGGAAAACTTGGGGGAAATTGTGGAGGTGCAGCACCAAAGTGCGTTGAGCAGAGAGGCTGCTGCTGAGCCCCGGGGGCAGAGGGTGCTTTAGGCAGACACAGGACTCTGCTCAGGGGTCTCAGGGACCTCACTTTGCCTATTCTCGTGCCTGTCAAGGGCCCAGCTGGCACTTCCCCCTGTCCAGCACAGAGCTGCTCCCGCTGGCAGCGCTCAGCCGCCAGAGATTGCACCAATTCAACATCATTCCTCTGGAAAGGATTTGCCTCGGTTCCTAAAATTCACCTGGATTTAGGTGCCAAGTTTCGGGCAGCTGCACCTGAAAACTGCCAGGCTGGGGCAGTGTGATGAGAGCAGCGAGTCACTGCCCAGCTGGATGGAATTCCAGGTGGGATGGGGTTAGAGGGATGTGGGAAGAAGCCAGAACTGAGACTGGAATGTGCAGAAGAGTTAATGATGAAATAAACTAATCTGGAAATGCCTTTACTTCCCCTCAATGCTTTCCCCTCATCAATTCATTTTATCAATATGTATTATCTTAGGTATTTTAGTTATTATATCTCGAGCTATACCTATATTTTAGGGTCTGTATCTGGAGCTACCTCAGGGGACTCGTAGCCATCCCCAGGAAGTGCCTGCAGAAGGAACAGCTCTCCCCAGCACAGCTGGCTACTGTCCAGCTACAGATGTGGAGCTGGTGGTCTCTCCCTGGTGGTCTCCTGGGCAGTTTGGGATGTGACACCAGCTCCTGCCCCTCGTCCAGGTCAGAGCACAGAGCCACTCACAGCTCCATGCAGGATACAAACAGTCCAGGATCTTCCACGGATGCCAATTTGAATTTTGTGCTTCCTGTGATGTCTTATCAGTTGATCCCTCAGGCTGTCATTCAGCTGCCCTAATTTTGGTAACTTGAGGAAGTGTGAGTAAATCTGCCTGGGATTTCCCCATCCCTGCCTCCTGAAAAAAGCCTGTCCAGGAACCCAGGCCTGGGAAAAGACCCCCTGGAGAACATTCCCTGGGGTGAGTGAACATTTCTGTGGCCAACAAGTGAGATGTGAAAGAACGTGAAGCATTAATTGCAGCCAAACCCTCTGTTTATCACCTGTACCTTTGCCCCTCTCCTGCTCCTATCCAAATGTGCCTCACTGTCCAAATGCTCTCACTCAAACCAGACCCATGGGGTGCCTTGCCTGCTCTCCTGAGGAAAGAAAAAGTTAAAGAAAATGTCAAAATCCTGCAAAAAGACATGCCCAGAATTTATGGTTTCCTTTTAAACTCTCAGAGCCACCTGACACAATTTGTGTGCAGCAGTGACTGTCTGAAACCAGGGAATCCTGTGCTGCATTCCCACCCAGGTTTCCTTGGAAAAGCTGTGACTGAAGGAGTGGGTGCCCTCTCAGCTGGCACAACCTGGTGTTTCTGTCCTGTGCTCGTCCTGAGCTCTCCAGCAAACTGCCCAGTTCTTCCTGAGATGACTTCACACCCCCCCTGTGGGATCAAGGTCCCTAAGTCACAGGCTTGCTTTGCCTTCACCGAGGCCCTGCATCTCCCTGGGTGCCGTGGGGGCCTTGGAAAGTCAGTTCTGAGCTTTTCCTTCGAGGATAAGCTGGTCCTTGGCCTCAAGGTTGCTGCTTCTGTCTCCAAGTGAAGCCGGGCTCGTGTGCCTTGGGTTTGCTCCAGCCATCCCGGGGGATGGAATGAGGATTTCTATCCCTCCCTGCAGCTCCTGCAGCACAAACAGCGCTGGATTCCTGGGTGGCTCGAGGTCAGAACACGATGCTGAGCATTGCAGAACTCTGGCCTGGCGTGACCTGGTGTCCTCAGCTCCATCTGTGCTGCAAAAGCCACTCCTTGGTGCTTCCTCCTGCCAAACATCCAGCACTTCCAGCTCCCAGGGCTGCTCCCGGTGCACCCATGGCTCAGGTTTGGCCTTTGGTGGTCAGTGAAATGCACCAAAGTCTCTGGGTTAAAAAGGAGGGGATGAAATTCAATTCTTTGGATCCAGCTCAAAGGGTATTTTTATTTCTCCTTGCACCTGGCGGGCAGATGATCTGCTGCTTGCAGTGCTGATTCATCTCCTCACCTGAGGAGGATCCAGTGACCTGCTTGGACAAGCTCACCTGGGAGTTATAAATGCATCCCTGTGTTCCACTGGCACGACAAAGATGGGTAACAGGGATTGGGAATGGGAACAGGATTTGTCCCTACAGGTCCCCCCCTCTTCCTGGGGCTCCTTTGGAGGCTGGGTTTGTACTCACCCCCCTCCAGCTGGGAGCTGGGCAATGCTGGGGAGATGGATCAGAGGGGTGGGATGTGGAACTGCACTGAAAACCTCTACATGATGAACAGCAGGTGATGCCTCTGGTGCCAGAGCTGGAGTCAGCCCCTGGTGCCTGTTAACTGCCCCAGGGTGACACAGCTCGACTGATGGGACAGCTGGAAAAAGCTGATTTGGTCTGTCTCTCTCCATGGATGTGATCCTGATTGAAATGAAGGTGAGAGTTGAATGTGACACTGAATCTTTGGGTTTTGTCTTTAACATCCACCCAACACCCAGGTGTCCACTTGGGGCAGTGCCTGTGGCACTTTCTCCTGAAACCCCAAGGTCTGGGAGGGTGCTACCAATGCCCAGCCTGACTCACTCAGGTGTTGGGACCAGGGTGGTTCTGAGGGCCCAGACACCACAGGGCTTAGCAGCAGCAATCCACACGAGTCATTTCTTAATTGTGTGCTTCTTTTACACCACTGATGTGCCTTGGGTGCTGCCTGACAACGTTTGACCAGTCCAGACAGTGGCAGGCAGTGACTGGGCTGTGGTCACTGAGTGTTTGCCACCAGAATCAAGGGATGAGCCATTCCAGCCCACTCCAGCCAGCTTCCCTGAGAGATGGGGAGCCACGAGGCTGCTCGAGCCAATTCTGTTCATCTTAGGAGCTGCTTTGCCACGAGTGGGGGATTTTGGAAGCAGCAGTTTGTCTCCCAGCCCTCTGGACTTTACCTTGCAGAGGAGAGTGGGGGCAAAGATTACCAAAGAACACTGAAGTGCTGTCTTTAAGCCCTGGCTGTGCCTCAGGTTTAAGCACTCACCTGGGCAGCACAAGGGAGAGCCCTGAGGAAGAGTTTTTCCAGCAGGAAGTGCCTTGAGGGGAGTGAGGGGCTCCAGCTCCAGGGGTTGGGGGTGATTGCAAAAGCCACCGTCAGCGTTGCCACATGGAATGGATGCCCCATCACCCTGGATGTGCTGGGTGGCACCGTCCTACAGGCACTGCAGTCACTGTGCTGTTTTATTTTTGCCCGAGTTTGCAGAGGAATAAGCCCAAAGAGTGAGAGTTCCCCCGTTGTGGCAGCAGGTGACACGGTGGTTTGATGCCACAGGGGTTTGGTGCCTTGTGACTCGAAGCCAACATCACTTTGGTCTTCCAGGAAGCAGAAAGCAGGAGACCTTAGGGAGCACAAAGGGCAAGAGGAGAGGTAAAGCATAGTTTTTAAATTGTCAAAAGTTAGTTCTAAAATTTGAATTTTTGCCCTTTGCTGCTTTGTGGTAGCTAAAGGCTGCCTAAAACTACTTAGGAGTGATCAAGTTCTATTTATGTGATCTGGTGGAAGGTGTCCCTGCCCACGGCAGCAGGGTTGGAACCAGATGACTCTTAAGGTCCCTTCTAACCCAAACCATTCTGGAATTTTGTGATTCTATTGTTTGATTTTACATTAGCCATGCAGAGATGACTGCCTTAGGTCTTTTTGCAGAAATCCATCTTTCATTCCCACCTGCTCAGGGCTTGAGGTGGCCCACAATGACCAAGACACGTGAAGTTTGCAGCTAAATCTTCTAAATTCCTGACCAAGACCTGAGAGAGCTGGGGCCCTTTCCAGCAGGTTTGTGGGCACTCAGCCCTTTCAGGCTCTGTTTAGTCATTATAAGGCACGAAGAATTCAAACCTGATGCTGGTTTTTTCCTTTTCTGGGCATATCTGAGATGGAGCTTGCCAGAGCAAGTGCTGAGGTTGCTCATTTTTCTGGGGCAGAGTGCTGAGGTTGCACAGGGTCACAGCAGAAACTGCAGTCTCCCATCTCCATCCCTCCAGCTCAAGGCCAGAGTCACTGGTGGGATGGGATTGGAAGGCAGGGGACAGCGTGGCCATCCTCAAACCCTTTCCTTTACAGCAAAAACATGAATTTCAATGAAGGATACACTCTCAAAAGCACTGGAATGGCAAAGCCTTGTGGTAGACAGTGGTAACAAAGGAGAACAGAAGCGGGGAGGAGAAAACTTGGAGCGTGCTGTTAGCAGCGAGTGCCCGTGGGCAGATACTGGGCAGATATGGGGTGCTTGGGCAGAGACATTCCAGAGTGATTTCTGAGGCGGCTGAGCTCCTCCCATCATCATTTCACTCATCAAAGTGAGTATTTATAGCACAGGTAGGAGCAGGGGGAGAAATCAAAGAGGAGCTTCCCAGAAAGACGCATAAATCACTCCAAGAGTTCAGCTCTGGGGCTCTGAATTTTTTGCTTTAATGAGAGTGAATAAAAACGCTGGTGTTATTATTAATATTTCTTAATATTATTTTGGCGGTCTGCTTTTTGAATTAAAACAATCTTTGAGGTATTTCCATAGAGTTCTCCCAGCTTTCAGAGCTACGCCTGCAGAGAAAACATGCTGCCTTACACCAGAGAAAACATTTTCTCCAGCACAGACCTGCTGAAAAACAATTCAGAAAATCTGTCCAGGCCGATGTTTGCTGCCCAGGCTGTCAGGAGACCTTCACACCTCTCCACAAAGCGAAGCAGGAAAGCCAGGAAGGTGCTGTACCCGGCCCACGTGAGAAAATATTTGCCACGTCAAGAGAAAGACCCAGTCAAGCGGTGGCTGCTCTTCTGTGCTGGCATCATCCTCATGCAGGTGTTAATTGAGGCTCCTGAGCAGGAGAGCCTGGCTGGTGGGCAGAGCCCCGGTGAGAAGCTGCTCTGTGCAGCAGCAGCGTCCCCAGGAGCCGCCGGGCTCGCATGGAACCGCTCCAGAGAACACTCAGCGATCATTTCCACCGCAGCAATGAATTCCTCCGCAGCTGCGGGGCACCAGGCTGCCGGGCACAGCCCGGCTGATGTGCCACAGCAAGCCCGGAGCCATCCCCACGCCTTGTGCGGGCGCTGAGCCGGCTCCGCGGGGCTGCTCCTCTCCGGCTCCCGGCCCCGAGCATCGCCTGCAGGGGCTGCCTGGCGACTCCTGCACCCCTCCAAGGGGACACCGGGACTCTGGATGGTGACACGGGGCCGGCAGTGGCCAGAAGAGGCGTTGATGAAAGGCCAGCAGCAAGAGCTGGGCGGTTTTTCCCCGCTGATTTGTCCGTGACTCTGATTAGAGGCTGTGGTTTCCACCAGTTGTAACAGGAGGCTTGCAGGGATTAGAATCGCCCTCCTGGGCCGCGTTTGTGCTGTGCTGGCCTGCCTGTCACTGTTGCATGACTTGTTTCAGTGCCTGTTTTCGCGTGTCGTAATTTAGTGTCAGTTCTCAGAAGTTACACCAAAGGAGCTCAGCTCTCAGAGCAACGGGAGCGCAAAGCTCCCCTCGGTAACCCTGTCAGAATAAACTGCTGAGACCAGACTTCCACAGCGTGTTTTGCAATTTAGATATTAAAACGAAGATTTGCCGGCCATCCTGGGGAAATGAAACTGTCCAGGCAGCAAGGATGGTGGGGTGGGAGCCACGGCATGACCTGGACATCGACATGCTGGTGGTGAGCACTGGGAGAGGTCCATCAGCCTGGGGCAGATGCCACGGCTCTATTTGGGGAGATGGGGCACCAGATGAACCCAGCACTGGGATACCTTCTGGGAGAATGCTGGGAGGTCCCTAAAACCATGGGACATGCTGAGAAAAAAAGGGTGGTCAAGGGGAAGGGGTGGGGGGGGGGGTTGGAGTAGAAATCACCAGTGGTCCTTTCCCATGTGGTTCCACTATTTCTGTGTTGGCCAGGGGGTTACTGGGTGGTTCTGTGCATGAAACACGAGATTTCCCCCCAGCTGCAGAGCAGTGCAGGTTTTTTGGGGAGAGTGATGATGTGTGGGGGCTGCACAGCAAGGGGCAGCTGCCTCCAGACACGAGCAGGCTGGGGAGCCAGGAGTGAAGAAATCTGGCTCAGGAGCTGCTTCTGCTCCTCGGGGCTTCTTGCAAAGAGCCACTCAGGGCTCCTTTCAGGAAATGCAGAGTGCAGGATTCCCAGCTGATGGTATTTTATCTTCCTGAGTTTCCTGGGCTGTTTCATCAGACAGCCCCTGAGGCTGGCATTCTGCTGCCCTAATTTAGGCATCCTGAGGAAAGTCTGAGTAAGGCTTCCTGGGATTTTCCCAGCCCAGTCTCCTGGGAAGGGCCCGCATGGGAAAAGGCACCTAAAACCCCTTCTCTGAGCCATGCCTGTGCTCCAGATCCATGTCTCTCACATATCAGGGCTTCCCCCAGGAAGTTCACCCACAAAATACCACGTTATGTCTGTACAGCTTTGCCCTCCAGGTCTCCAGTCCAACCATCCCCTCTGCAGAACAACTTCAAACTCCTGCCAGGTTGCTCAGAGCTGTGTCCAGCCCAACTTCTAAAATCTCCAAGCGTGGAGGCTTCACCACCTCCTTGGCCATTCTCTTGCACTTGCCTGGGGCTTAATTCTAATTAATTCCATGCCACATGATGACAGAGCTGGTGAGCCTCGCACAGCTGTTCCCTGGGCAGGGTGTCCCAGAAAGCAGGTGTTTTCTTGGGAACAGCAGTTATTTCCTCAGGTCTGGATAAAACCAGAACTCAGATATTTCGTAATGACTCACAGCAGCCAGGTGGGACCCAGGAGGAAAAGCTGGATGACCCAAGGAAAAGCTGAGTGCAGCACTGCAGGCCGAGGCAGAGGGGAACAGGGAGCTGCTGAAGCCCACGGTGATCACAGAGATCTGTTTGCCTTAAGAAAAAAGGAGATGAAAAAGCTGAAGCACTACGAGATTTTAGCTGTTTGATTTCTACTGGAAAAAAAAAGAAAATAGCAACCCATGTACAGCCAAGGAACTGCCAGGATTAAGGAGCAGCTGGGACACAACTTCTGTGAGGGGTGATTCTGGATGAGAGCCCTTCAGAGGAGTGAGTAGGGGAGGACAAACAAACAAACACTGGGAACAAATGATTGTGAAATTTTGTAAAATTCAGGAATTATAAACTCTGTTGGAAATACAAAGAGCTTTTAACAATGGTGTTGGTGCTGACATCTCTGAGTCGATGGGGGAAGCAAGGTCTTTCCCCCGAGCCCAGCACATGCAGAAGCATCACGAGAGGGCAGCAGAGACAGGAGCTGAGCAGGACACCCAGGCTGTGGCCTGCGGTGCTCCAGACACCGAGTCTGAAATCGCTGTGGTGCAGGTACAGGGCATTGCTGAGGATGCTGCCAGGAGGAAACCAGAATCTGTCAAAATAAACGATCTTTCTGGGGCATAACCCAGCAGAACAGACACAGATGCCTTAAACAGAACATCCCCCGTCCCTGAGTCCTGTAGGTGGGAGGTTTTATTGTTCCCACAGCGTGAGATGGCGAGCTGAGGTAAAGCCAAGGATGGTTCTGGCAGGTTGTCATTACACATGATCACATTTCTGAGCCAGCAGTGTGTTTAATTTAGTACTAAAGGTATGTCCTATAGGACCAGGCATACTGGGAGATCCTAATAGCTACTCAGACTGGATTCCAGGAAAAATTTCTTCTTCTCTGAAAGGATGGTCAGGGATTTGAACAGGCTGCCCAGAGAAGTGGTGATGTCACCATCCCTGGAACTGTTGAGAAAACGTGTAGGTGTGGCATTTGGGGACATAGCTTAGTGGTGAACACAGTGATGCTGGGTTAATGGCTGATCTTGAAGGGCTTTTGCACCCTTAATGATTGTAAGATTCTATGCAGAGCTCAGAAGCTGCTCCTAAAGGGGAACCTTGCTCCATATTTCCCTAATGCTACAACATGAACACTTGACTGCCCCATGCCCATCCAAACTGGACCTGCAGCTGCTCAGCACTTTTTCCCAGGGAGGTGTAAGAAGATTTTTCACAGCCTCACCAGCAGAGAAAGCTCTGTGGCAGCTTTTTTGACTCTCCACCAGACGTGGGAGCCGCTTCCCCTCCTGCGACACAGGGGCACCAGAGCTGCACCCTGCGGAGGCGTGCCATGGGAATTATAAACACAGCTGCTTTCTTCAGGAATGTTATTCACCCCCTGGCTCGCTCTCCGTGGGACTGATGATGTCTCAGGAGGACAATGGAGAACATATTAAAGTGCTTTCTCATTGCTTTGCCTCACCTAGATATTGCGTGCTGCTCTACTCCATTGCACAACTGGCTGTCTGAGAAAGGGGAGGCTGAAAATGCTGCTGTAAATAAGACTTAGAACGGAGACAAAAGCCAGGGGAAATGCTAAGAATGCAATAAATCAATGAGCAATCTAGGGAAGGCATTGCAGGGTCTGTGCCTCTCGTAGCAACAGAGAACCCCTTGGCAGAGCTAAAAGCCACGATATTGAAAACTGGTTTGTGTACAATTGTATAGCAAAAAAGGAGTTCAAATTCTTTGTGAGAGACAGAAAGTTTGGTTGTTACAGCCACATGATTACCCGAACACCCAGTATTTCTGCTTTCTGGAGCAAAGCAATGTCCTTCAGCGCCATCTGCTCTTAAACTGTACCTGCAAAAAGTGAGGGACACGGGGGGCACGGCTCAGCCCAGAGGCACCCGGGACACAGCAGGGTCCCCAGAAACACGGGGACACAGAGAGACCACGAGGCACATGGAGACACGGGACGTGTTTCAGCTCCAAGGCACATGGGGGCTCAGCTCCTTAAGCACCCCCGAGGCACGTGGGGAGATAGAACCATCAGAGTCGGAAAAGACCTTCAGGCTCATCCCTTCTGAATGTCCACCCAGCACCACCACCGTGATCCCATCATCATCACCATCACCCAGAGCATCACCCAGCTCGCACGGAGAGACTGCGAGGCACAGGGGAATGCGGCTGAGCCCCGAGGCACGGGGGATGCAGAGTGGCTGTGAGGCACAGGGGGACACGGAGGGACACGGAGGGACACGGGGGGACACGGGGGGGACACGGAGGGACA
>VXAC01001659.1:548673-591920 GCA_013399225.1 Rhipidura dahli
CAAGTTCGAGAGTTGGGCGCTCGTGCTGCCTCATGGCTCGTTTGCCTGGGTTTTTTTTCCCTTAGTGAAAAAGAGAGCTTTCCGTTTCTTTTTTTCCTTAAGCCGACCTTTGTGGGAAAACTTTGCTTTTAAACTTTTATTGTAGATTTTCTTGGTTTATGCCATTGCTTGTTCGTCGGTGTGTTTCCCCATCCTTTTTTCTGTTGGCTGCACTGCCTTCTAAATGCTCTTTAATGGAGAGGTGGGATTGGGGAAAGATAAAATATGAGGATTCGGGACTGTTTTGTGTCAGTTTCTCTAATTGAAATGTTGTAAGCCAAAGGGGAAAGAAAAGAAAAAGTGATCAAGTGGAGCTCAGGGCGCTTTGCTTTGTTGGAGGCAGAGAGGAAAAACTTATGAGGGAATGACTGAGATTTTGTTACACTTTATTTCTCTTCTTTTGAGGCTGAAAGATAAATGAGCATTTTGAAATGCTTTGGTTTGAAATGCCGAGCTCTTCATTTTCTCTTCAGCTGACTCCATTAAAAAAAAAAATCTTTTTAAAAAAATGTAGAAGAGCAGTTCTGCAGTTGTGGAGCCAGAAGCAGTGGTGTGTGTGGGCAGAGAGGCCTTGCTGCTCTTCCATCAGCCGTTCCTGCCTTGTCTCTGTGGACTATAAAATTAGAAAGGCTCTGATGTCCATTCAGCCTGATGTCTGGGTAATGTGGGCTGTGGAAATCAAGAGGAGCTCTCTGTGAATTAACTGCTGTGCTGCTCGTGGCTTGCTCAGCCTGTGGGTTCTGACCTCTGGTGTATAATCAGGAAAGTAATTGTATTTTAAGAAGCCTTAAATCTATTATCCAGGTGTGTGCTTGTCCCCTGGGCAAGTGTCAGGTGGTGTGAGCTTTCTTTTCTGTGAGCAAATGGTCTCCATCCTTCTGATGCTCACAGCCTGCAGTCTGGCATTTGCAGCATCTTAGAACCACTGAATAGTTTGAGTTGGAAAGGATCTTTAAAGCTCTTCTAGTCCAACCCTCCTGCAGTGAAATGGGGATATCTTCAACTATCCCAGGTTCCTCCAAGCCTCACCTACCCTGGCCTTGGACAGTTCCAGGGGTGGAGCAGCCACAGCTTCTCTGGGCAACCTGTGCCAGGGCCTCTCCACCCTCATTTAAAAAAAACCCTGCTTCCTCATATCTAATCTACATCTGCCCTCTTTTAGTTCAGAAGCTTTGCCCCTTGTCCCACTGAACCTAAAACCTTCAAAACTTCCAAGGGCGAGACCCTGTGGCTCCCTGTCCTTTTCCTCCACTGCAAACGGCCCAGGTCAACTCCTCCTCTCCCCGAGCTGTCTCCTTGCCTTTCCTAGGAGTTTTTGTCTTTCCAGTTCCAGTCAGTGTCCAGGAAGGCTTTTATTTGTTGCATCTTTTCTGAATTTGCTTTATGTGCACGCTGAGCAGCCCAGCCATGGAGAGCACAGGTCTGTGGTGAGGGATGGAGAGCCAAGAACAACTCCAACTGGCTGTAATTGAAAACTGTCAGCTTTGCAGCAAAGGAGGATGTTCAGAGCATGTGGCTCGGGGTAGCTCCTCAGATAACGCTGAGTGCAGAATTGGATTTTCAGTTCTAAAGAAACTCAGGATGTCCAAATCCTGGGGAGTCCTGTTGGCTGGAGCCCAAAGGTGAGATGGCAGTAGGGCCATGGGTGGCTTTCCTTCAGAGGTTCTGCACCATTTGCTGTGGTTGTTGTTGTTCTGGAGATGCCCTAAAGTGACTTGAAGCAGCTGAAATATCCCAGTCACGGTGTTTTGGAGTAGTCTGCTTGTTCCAGGTTTCTTGCCTTTCCCATCAAGGTGGCTGTTTCCTGGGGGTTTGGGGTGCAGTGGAGGTCTGTGCCCTGGTAGCAGAAGGTTTTTGGGTGACCAGCAGAGGGTTTTTGGGGGACCAGCAGAAGGTTTTTAGGTGACAGGCCCAAGAGGAAGGTGGTGTGCCCACCCATGTGTCAGGTGCTTTGGGAAACTCTTGGCTGGGCTGAAGCAGCATGGGGCAGGTGGGGGCATGGGAGAAGCCTGGGCATCCAGGAGGAGATTGAAATTTGGGAGAGAGACAGTTCTAACAGGAAGCAAATGGTCACTGGGCAGTAAACAGCACAGAATAGCTGCTTCTGCCCAGCGTGGGTGAACTTGAGGCAGTTTCTCGATGAGCTGGTGGGTAAAATTTGCTATTTCATTTCCCCAGTATGCTGCCATCCTCCCGGGCTGTTGTATCTGCTGGTGTTTGCCAGACATTGCCTAAACTGCTCTTAAACTGCAGCTGCTTTTGCAGGTTCCCAGTTACTGCACAGTTGTTCTTACTGTGTTTATTTTAGTGGTTATAAACTGATTTTTAAAAAGGACTTGGAACTTGAGCTGGAAAGTCTCCTTTTTCTTCTTCTTTCATGATTTGGTTGAGAAAGCTGCATCAGAGGAGCCAGCAGCTGAGCCCTTCAATACTGCCCCCCTCCCTTTATATTTTGAATTTTCTGAGATGTGGTTTTTCAGGAATTTGGGGGCAGTTGCCCTGTACCTTGATTTTAGTAGTGGACATCAGTTTGGGGGTGGGGTGAGGGGGGGATGTCTGCTCTTAATCTGGTAAAATTAGGAATTTGGCTGGGGAGTAGTAAAAAGCTTGAAGAAGACTTTTTTTTTTTCTCTCCTAACATTTTGTTTAGCCTGAATATTTGCAGTCAGAGCTATGTGTTTCTTAAAGACACAGAAAGCATAAGGCTTTTTTAAGGCAGTTATTTCAAACTGCTGTGAGGTTCACAATGTCATTTGGAGCTACAAGGAGCCACCACTGACTAAAAAAGTTGCAGCATGATTGTGATCCTGCATTGTCCAGGGCAAAGTCCCCCACTCTGCTTTGCACAGTGGCTTCAACAGCTAAGGGCCGAAGTGTTTGTAGTCCTTAAATAAAGTAACTTTTGTGAAAAGGTTACTTTTGTTAAATAGAGTAGCTTTTGTAAGGATACAAACTGAGGGAGAACCCTGTGTGATTAACTTCTGCTTCTGGTATCAGAATAATAAATGTGTGTTGCCTGATCTTTGCTGCCTTCTGTTTGTTTCATAACAGTTACTTCTGCAAGTTGAACTGACAAGTAAGTGGTGGAAGTGGTGAATAATCAGTTCACTTTAGAATAATCCACAGCTGGGAAGAGCCAAGGGCTCAGTCCTCCAGACCTCCTTTGTTAGAGACAGTCTGGTTTCTCCCCCCTCCTTCCCCTCCTTCTGTGCTGAACATTAAACAGTGATTTCTATGCAAGAATTTTAAGGAAAGTCTTTTAAAGCGCTTGAATGACCAGAGAGGGGCAGCTGGGGAAGGGTTGCCTGGGAGATGCTGCTGGGAGCAGCTGAGGCAGGGTGTGACAGCATGGGAGGAAGTGAAGAAGGCAGGATGCTGCTCTGATCTTCCCTCACTCCCTGCTGAGTGCAAGGGTGGTGGTCCCACTTCTGGGAGCTCAGGGGATGCAAATGTGACCGAGAGTGTGAGCACAGGACTCAACTCTGCTCCTTCTGGTCCCCACAGAGCCCTGGGCAGCTGAACTGGAGTGCAATCTGGGAATCAAATGCTGCTTTTCGTCCTACACTCTGCAGTGCTGCTTCCCCACTGGGGGGAAAACCCACAGGGTTTTCACTGGGGAGGGAAAGGTGTTGTCTTCTGGGGATGCTGCAGCATTGGGATGAGCGTGGGGCTCCTGGATGCTCCTGCAGCATCACCAGAAACTCAAGTAAAATTCTGTTGGGTCACTTTGAGCAATCACAGGACAAAGCTGGCACTCCAGGGACTTTGTTGCTTGTTCCCTTACTCCTCTGCAGAGCTCCCACTGTACTGGTTATTCCTGGCTTCTGGTTCATGTCTTGGGTCCTCTACATGAGATTTGTGAGGAAATGCTGAAATGCACATCCAGAAATGAAGAGAATATTCTGTTTTACACATTGAGATGATCACTGTTGCATGTTTAATGAATTGCTTTTCTGGATGCTGCCCAGCTTGCAGCTCCGAGTTTGTCCTTGCCACTCTTTCAGCGCCTGCTTGAGATGAGTTTTGCCTGAAAAGGAGTGTTTTCAGGCTGTGGAGAATGCAAATAGGATGATGCAGTTAGGTGTTGGCAAAGTGTCCTGTCTGGAGCTGTGTGGGAGGAGAAATGGTTTCTTGGTTGTGTGACCCCAATGGGGAGAAGAGCAGCTGGGGTTTAACAAAGTGGTTAAAATTATATAGCCCCCCAAATCCTCCAGAGACATCTCTCCTTTCCTAGAAGCTTCCTTTAACAAGCTGATTTCTCAGGCTGATTGCTTGCAGATGAGATCATGCAGTGTGTCTTGCAGGGAAAGAATCTGAACTTCGCCTGGTGAGCCAGAAAGTTTTAACACGCAAGTCACATGCCCGGTGTCCTCATGGCACACACAAAACCCCCGAGACAGCGACAGGGCAGGGCTCAGGGTGCCTTTGTGCTCCAACAGGAGCTTTCTGAGCACACAGAACAGCCAGAGATGCTCTCAAGTGCTGGGTCCCGCTGCTTGGACAGCAACAGGAGATGATGGCAAGGAAGTGTTTCATCTTTGCTGAGTTCTGTTTCTCTCTTCAGTGCGTGTGGGGTTGGGATAAGCCCAAGCGAGGGAAGGCTCTCATCTGCCTTAATTCCACAGACATTTTTGTGCTGGCTTCAGCAAAGGAATTTATGTAGGATTGATGGTGTTTTTTCTGTTAATGCATGAGAACATCCTGAACAGGGAGGGCTTGGTGGTAATGTTCTGCTGCACAGGATCCCAGCAAACTCTGGTCTTGCTCTCAAAAGGGATGCTGGTTTCCATTTCTCTCGATGGCAACTGGGTTACTCTTCCAAAATAATTTGTTTGTTAGGGTCAAAAATTAAGCAAAGCTGTTCTGAGGTGATGCTGGGTGGTGTTCCCAGCACAGGGAACTTTTGTTGCCAGTAGCTTTAAAGTACAACCTGTTCTCACAGGCAAGGTAGGAAGGCACCTTTCTGATGCCAGAGCCTCTTGGTGCCTAAAATCACTTCTTGCCAATCAAGAAGGCATTAATTATGCAAACATGGATTGGGGGGTGTGTGGAGTTTTTATTGGCTGTGGAAATAGGAGCTTAAGAGCCAGTTGATCCCTATCTCTCTTAAAAAAAAATTAACAATGGAGTCAGACTGGGAGGGGAAAGTCTCAAATCCCAAACTTTAAATCTATCAATGTTTTATGCAACTTGAAGACAGGAATGCATAAGGCAAGATGTGTTAAAAGCTCCTACTACTCCACAGCAATGTTCTGCCTGTAGTCTCCTTCTCTGGATCACTCCTACGAGCTGTCTTTTTGAAACAAATCACTGGAAGTAAAATTTACAGATCAGCACAGGCTTTTTTTCCCTGTCACCTAAGCATGTTTGTTCCATGGGAGATTATCAGAAACTTCTTCCAGCGTTTAATTTCACACTGGAGTTTCACGCAGGTGGGAAGTCAAGCACATGAAAGTGGAAAACTCCTGTATGCAGGTTGTTAAACTTCATTTGGCTTCCTAGAGAGCGTTTACTAATGCAAGTACTACATACACAAAATATCTTCCTTTTGTGGGGTATTATTTTATTCTTCAGGTAAAATAGTTGTGAACACAAGTTGCTTTGCTTCCATGCCCTTACTGGCTAATAATCCCTTCTTTTGATGGGAAGGGCTGGTAGAACACTTGTTGCTCTGATGGATGGCAGTGAGGTTGTATGTTTTTTGTAGCAGCTCAACCATTTCACTCTTCACTCTGCTCCTGGATGGGATCCTGTTGGGTCTGCCCACCTGGAGCCTGGCTGATGCTCACCCCAGACCTGGCAGGGTACACGTGGGAGGTGATGATCTGTACTTTGAAAAGTGCTGCCTAAACCTTGTTTTGTCCATGAAGCTTGAAGTGTGGAGCTGTCAGAACCCCAGCCCACTCAGAGCTAATGCTTGCAGAATGCATGACCAAGGAATTAAACTGGGTGGAGTCATTCCAAAATTTGGATTTGGGGCCTGTCTGCTCCTAATGCAGCAGCTTTGGGTGTTTGCTTGGAAGTGCTCCCAGCATGGATGATGCTCTCCTGACCTGATCTGACTTTTCTGTCTTGATGCTTGGGTGCTGTGCCCAAATCTGTCTGCAGAGCTCTGCAGTGCACAACTCCGGTGCGTAATGAACCTGAAACAAGTCAGCTCCTGTCGGGGGATGGCACGGAGATGATCAGCTCCTGTGTGCCCCGGGGGAGGGAGGAGGGACAGACAAACAGAGTAAACAGTTGTGTTTCTTCCCCTGGACTGTCCTGTGTCCTGAGGCTGCCAGCTGCAGTTTGGAGGCCAGAGGAGTAGGGCGGGGTGTTTTCTTCCAACCAGATGAATTTGTGCTGTGAAAATGAGGCATTAGTTCAGTTTCTCTGGGAATAGCATTTAAGGTGTTAAAATGTTCCACCCATCAGTAAGGAAGAGCTGCTCAAGAACAAGCAAATACCGAGACGGAGCCTGTAGAGCACACTGCCTTTGCAGCTCTTCTTTTTCCTTGAAGAATGAGAGTCTGGGCATGTTTTTGTTGCATTTATCATTGGTTGTGGTGTTAGTCATTTGTGTTGCCCTCTCATGGAGAGCTAAACTAGCCAAGTGTCAGGTTTTGTTGTCCATCTCCATTACTGTTATGTTATTTCACTTGTGCTTGTTTGTTTCTGCCTGTCAAAAGGTAAAAAAAAAAAAAATAAATAAATTAAATAATGTAGCAGAAATAGCTGGAGTATCAGTATTCTCCAATAGGAAGATGTCAGCCTGTAATGAGTGCTTTTCACTGAGCTCAGCCTGTTTCTGCTGCTCCTGACAAGCTGTCATATCTTCCTGCTGGGTAATGTGATCTTCCAGGAATGTTTATCTTTCATTTCTGCCTCTGTAGTGGAGCTGGGCTGGGGGTGCTGGGAATGTGCCTCCAGTGCCCTGTTGGTGATTGGGATGAGGCGCTGCCCCTGTGCTGCTGAAGGGAACAAACCAGACCAGCAGAGCTGCCACGCAGAGCTCCCTCACTTTTTGCTGGATGAGGGTCCCAATGCTGTGAATTCATCCTGTGGACTTTTCAAGTGCACATGTTTTGCATTTCTCTGGGCTGTGATGGATATTATTCTAATAAATTCCCAAAGTGCCCTTCCTCTTTCCATCGGTTTGATGCCTTCTGCCTGCACACTTGGCCAGCACCAATCTTACATTTTCTTTTATGTTTTGGGGCAACCTGGTCAGGGTTTTACCCTGAGAAAATGAGGTTTGCTGGCCAGTGTCATCAGTGGATACCATGGGTGGACCTCTGCAGGGAACGGCAGTGATGGCAGTTTCTCTGGTGACCAACAACCCTCTTTCATCTTGGTGCCAGCAGCTGCTTCCCCATCACCCTCCAGACTGCACCTCATGTAGACTCTCAGCTTTCTTCCCAAGGGCTGAACCCACCAGTGATTAGTGTGGTTTGGTGTCTGCTACGGCATTTTTTGGCCTTTTCCCAGCACTGGAAGGACACCAAATAGCAGCAGTAGTGCTGAGACCTCCCTAGAGTAAAGACTTATAGTGGGAAATTAGTTTTCTAGTTGCTTCTAATGTCTTGAGAGCCATTGGCTGTCTGGCTTTTAACCTGTGCTCTTGGATTATTGCAGGCTATTGTATTTGAATGCATAGCTGAAGTTAAATTGCCAAAAAGGAATCTCTTCTGGCGGGCGTTAATTTGTGCAAGGACAGTGTGACGCAGAGTGCTGACCCTGTTTGAGACCCGTGCAATGCATCAAGGCTCAGATCCTGGCACTCCAGTACTCCTGCCAGTACAGAATTAGCCCTCATTGTGTCAATGCTGACATCTCTGCTAACTAAGCTTGTAATATTATCTAGAAGGATCTCTCCAGAGAAACTCGATGCAAGTCTTCCTCGTTGGCAATAATTACTCTGCCTCTTCTCATTTGCTGCCACAGAATGATGGAAGCACTGGTTGAAAGGATATCTGGAGGTCTCTGGCCTGACCTCCTGCTCAAAGTGGGACTGTCTCCAGCAGGTGAGTGATCACCTCAGCCATGGTTTTGTCTGGCCAAGTCTTGAACACGCCGGGGATGGAGCAGGGTCTCACACCAGATCAGCTTTTGTTTGCTTTTGCTTGGGAGCTATACCTAGTGAGCCACCTTGGAGAGTGGGTTATGCATTTAGGTTGGAATGACCTCATCCTGCAGGTTTGAAAACATTTAAGTGAGCTGTTGGGAAATGTCCCAGTAGGGTTAATGTAACGTGTAATGGATCTGAATCCTTCTGTCTTTTCCGTGCTAACATGGGAAATGTGAGCAGGCCCTGGTGCTGTTTCTGCAGGAAAAGGCAGGGATTCTGTTAGGTGGTTTTGCTGTGTTTGCATGGGGAATTGTAGGTGAAACGGTGCCTGTAGGACATGTCCTGTTGCTGCAATGAGTTAATGGGTGTTTTCCCATGGGGATGAGCTGTGATGTTTATCAGGAGGCACAGGATGAGCACCCCTGAGCATCCTTTGCCCCAAGGCTGAGTGTGGGATTGATGCCGAGGCCACACAAGCACAAGGCACACAGTTGCCTTTTATCCACCCTCCTCAGCCCCTCACCATGGGTTTTCCCCAGAGTCTGCTGCCTTTATTTCAGGAAAACCTCCCAGGCCATGAGATGAGCGTGTGCACATCTGAGTTACCCATCAGGGCCCTGCGTGTTGAAGGGAGCAGAACAGCTCTCTACATCTGAGGAGTAAACTTGCCTTCCGACGTGCCATGAGCTTCTGGACACAGTGGGTGTCCAGGGATGGCACACAGTCAGACCAGAGGCCTGCTGCTGTGTCTGGGCTGGGCTGGATTTCTTCAGACAGAGCTGTGGATTGCAACACCCTCGTGCTTGCTCCGGCCAGGAAGCCTTGCTTGGGAGGGAAATGGCTGGGATGGAAAGAGCTGCTGAGGAGATGGAAGCTTCCCTAGCCAAGGCCTCTTTGCCAGACTCAGCTCTGGATCCCTGGGCTGTGTAGCCCCTCGTGCAACAAGGAGATTCAGGATTTATGGGAATGCTCCATGGGCACTGAAAAGGAGAGCTCCTGTGGGCTGCTCCTGATCGTGGCACTGCTCTGGAGCTCCATGCTGTGTTCCTGTTAGAGTGCAAACCAGTCCTTGTGTAGGAAGAATCTGATGTTGTGGGGCGAGCAGCAGTGTCCTTGGGTGGGTTACAAATTCTTACTTGCAGAGGGGCCCTTTGGTATCCTGCACATCTGAACTGCTCCTGCCTTTTGTTTCCATGCCAGAAAGGGCAGCCAAAAGGGCTGTGGGAGCATGGGCTTCTGCATGCTCTGGTTATTTGAAGATGAGGGTCCTTGCTGAGGAATCACAGAAATGTGGGGATCGCTGCTGTCAGCTGCTCTCCCTGTGCTCGCTCCGGTCCAAAGTGCAGAGGTCAGGTTTGGGGTTGTGTGGCCAGAGGCTCCTGGAGCAGCAGCTGTAAAGGGCTTCAGGGCTGTCAGCTCCAGGCTGACATTGGCTGACAGCTCTTTTGTTGCCACCAGTTTTTCCATGCACCACTCATTTTTGCAGAGGCCTGTCTTTGTGTGCTGCAGAGGGAGGAGCTGCAGTGGCTTTGCTGCCACAAGCTGAGCTCTGCCCATTCCATGGTTCACTTGGGTTGGTGTCCCTTGCTGGGAAAATCACATGGCTGGTGCTGTTCCTCTTTGATGAAGTTTGTATCCACTGCTTATGGTTTGCTTTGCTTTTCTGCTGTTGTTTTCCATGTGTCTGCAACAAAATCTCTGGTGAAGGATGCTGATGAACTTTTCTCTGAGCTGGCTGTGGAATCACTACTCAGACCTTGGTCTCCTCAGATCCCTTCAGCTTGTCGTTTTGAGATGTGCTGTGCCAACATGCATTTACCTGGGAAACTTCTGGGAGAGAGGAACAGATGTGGGGAGGTATCACTTTGGGAGACACAGCAGAACTTTGTGCCCAGCAGCCCCAGGACCTGAGTAGCTCTGCTTGTCAGAACTCCTTACAGCATCTCCTTGCTCCAAACTCCTGACAGGGCTGATGGGCAGAAAGAGCTGCCTGCTGCTGTGGTGGGGAGGAACACATGAAGGAGAATGCTCAGGATGTTAGATACTTACTGCCTAGTGCTTCAAGGAAAAGGGCCAGCTTTGAAAGAGGCCTCGTGCCTGCTGAATACACCAACTGCTTCCAGGGATTAAGGGTCCAAACCCCAGAGCAGAGGTTTTCTGGCTTGTGGGAGCTGAGCCCTCCCTTGGCGTGGCAGCAATCCTCATCTGCAGCAGGACACCAGAGGGTACTTGGCTCAACATGCAGACAAGAGAAAGGCTGGAGATGTCCTGCTTGGGCTGGTCCTGGTGTCCAGGGACAGGGAGGGATGTCTGTTTGCAGATAATGGTTTTCTCTGCCCCTTCCTCGCGGTTGCATCAGCGAAGATGGCCAGGGAGAGTGTTTACAGGCATGTCCTTGCTGAGCACTGCTCTGTGCCAGCAGCTCAGTCCTTGTGGATGACGTGTTCTCTGGGCCTTTGTCACTGCAGCAGCTAAAGCTGGGCTGAGCTCACTGCCCTGGGTCTGACCTGGGCTTACAGCACTTCACCCTCACCACCACCTCCGGGGCAGCTCACGATGGGGACCCTGCTGCTTAAACACAGGGCAAACAGGAGGCTGCTCCTCTTTGGATCTTTCCTGGGAACATTAAAGCTCTGAGAGGGATTTTTGGAGCTGGAGAGGAGTTGTTGTTCCTCTATTGTCACCTCCTCAGCCATTCTGATTCCTGGGAGAGGGGAGCTGTGGTGGCACAGGGGTGCTGAGGACTCTGCTGCTGTGTCCCAGCAGGGCAGGGCTTTGCTGAGCAGCTGAAACAAGGAGCTTGGCACAGCTGCAGAATTGTATCAGCTGGGGACATGAGGATGAATCTGTCCCCTGGCTGGACCACAGGCTCTCCTGGTGATTTGGGAAGTGACTGAGAGGCAAAGGAGTTCTTCTGCTCTGACACTTGCCCTCTTGAGGACTCCAAGCATCTCCCTTTGGAGCAGGAAAAGCTTCCTTGGCATGGGGTGGGAGGAATGTGGTGGAAAGTGCGAGCTCCCCTTGTTTTACACCTCTGGGGAAGGGTGTGTCTCACATCAGGTGTCTGCAAGGTTACCACATGCACTGTCTTGTCATCTCTGAGCCTTCTGTTGCCCTGCAGAACAGCTCTAGTCAGCTCCTGGTATGCAGAGATGGCTTGTCAGTATTTCTTGCCCTCCTCGTCATGCCAAGCTCTGCCCCACTCCCCTCTTTTCCCAGGTTTACGGCTGGAAGTGGATTTCTTTGCAGTGATTCCAGCAGAGCTGGGCTGAGCAGATGTTTCATGGGGTAGTGGGAGTGAACACGCTCCCACTGGGATAAGACAGGACAGGGCTGCAGGGTGTAAACAGCACTTTTACAGCAGCCTTCTGTGTTCCATCAAAAGTTCCTGGAAAGGTGAAGGAGGGAGCTGGCTTTCACCACCTCTCACTGAAAGAATAAAGAGCTTTAACATTGTGCAGGTCCAGCCTCCTTAGTGGAGCTGTCCTGTGTTCCTCAGCTGTGTCTGTGTTTAGCCCAAGGCCACTGGGGGATGTCCTGGTCCTGTGTGACGTGAGATGTTGGTGCTCACAGCATCACCAGCTCCTGCTGGAGCCTCCCTGGGAAAAGGCAGGTGGAGGTTCTGCCATAGCATAGAAGACAAGGGGTGTAAGGCCTGTGGAACAGAGCCCTTGGGGAGGGACAGGAGGGTTTGTGGACCTGTTGTGCTGCTGCTGTAGGAGACACCTGGCAGAAGGAGCTCTTGGTGCTGTTTCATGATGTTCCTTATTCTTACTTGGATGTGTGTTCCCATCTCCCTTGGTAACTGGGGCAGTTCTCTGGTCACAGGTCTGGTGCAGGTCTCTTGACGCTTCCACAGTGGGATTTTGTCACTTTTTTTCTGTAGGAGCCTTGTGCTGGGTACAGAGGAGGGATCCCCTCAGGCATTCAAGGCCATCAAAATGTCTTGAGCTGTTTGTGTAGTTGCCTTCACCTCAGTGTCAACACAGTCGCAGATGTTCACTGATTTATTTCTCCCAGTGCCACCTGCCTGGGGTGGCTTGGGGTCAGCAAAAGACAACTTCCTGATCCCAAGGTGATCAGCTCACCAGTTCATCACCCACAAACTCCTAATTCCTGCTCAGCATAGAGGGTTATTTTTAAGCACCAGGAGAAAAAAAAATTGGAAACCCTTTCAAGTCATTATTCTGTGCTTTGTGAGTTCACCTCTTATCTCTTGGAGTGCATCTGGAATACTACTGGGATTCACATTATCATATAGATGCCTTAAGCCCAAAGAATTTGGCCTGCATTGGGATAAACAAGCTTTTGTGCCTAAATTTGTATGTGGAAATTAGTATGTGCTAATGGGTCTTCATCTGTTAATTGGGAGGACCTTTTCCAAGGCCAAACAGAATCTGCTGGAGGAACTCTCAGAACCCCAGCTCTGGCCTGAGCTGGGTCCTGCTCCCTTCTGCTCCCTCGCCCTTTAGGAACCTGCCTGTGCTGCAAAAAGCTGTCCTGTGCACAACCAAAACAGGGTCTGTTGATGTTATTCCTGGTCCTTTGAGAAGATGACTGAGTGGTCACATGTGCTGCTATGAGGTCATTAGGAAGCCTCTCAAATACCCAATTTGAGAAGCAGTGATGCTATTGCAGAAGTATGCTCGCTCCACGATGTGAGATGCAAAACTCTCCAAAGTACTTGAGTTTGCAATAGCTCTGAGTGGGATCTGTTATTGTGCATATTTGGGCTCATTCCAGTAAAAAAAAAAAAAAAAAAAGAGACTGTTTTCTGCTTTGCTTTATCCCTCGATTGATTAGTGGATGTGTACTGTGGGATCAAGTTACATCTCAGAGCATCCAGCAGAGAGCCTTTTTCTGTGCTGAACTGCTCAAGTGAGTCTGACTGCAAGGTCAGCAGTTTTCCAGCAGTGTTTTGTGCCTCCACAGCAATGTCCTTCCCCAGGGAAAGGAGCTCCTCAGATCTGTTTGTGAGTTGAGCCGTTGCTCTTCCCAACACCACAGGGAAATCGGGAGCATTTTCTAGCCCCTTGATGTTGTTTCTGTGATATGCATCTGCTTTGATGCTTTTATTGACGCCACTCCTGGACTCCCTGTTCCTGGATTGTCCAGCGTTTCCTGCTGCCACAAACTGCTCTGTGTCTTGCAAAGGGAATTGTTTTGGTCCCAGTTTACCCCAGGGACCTGTATCCAGCTTGGTTCCCTTGTGCCATTATGTTCTCAGGGAAGGCATCCTTGTTCTGGGAGGAGAGTGCCTTGGGAGGGCATTATCAGAATGAGCTACATCCTTTTGGAGCAGGCAGAAAGGGATCTGCTGTCTTCCCGCATCCACCCTGCTGCTGCTCATGTCCCAAACCATTTACGAGCCTTAGGGACTATCCCATCCCTCTGTGCTGATTAACTCACTGATGCATGGGAAAATTACCACGGGGGCAAAAAAGAAAACAGTTTTCTGTTCTCAGAACAGAGGTGTTTTGTGTGGCTGGGATGGGGTAGGGAGGAAATTGGGAGCAAGGTGTCATCTGAGTGCGTGTCTGACCACACCTTGCAGCTCACAGCTGTGTTTTCCAGCTGGGACTTAGTGTGGGCACAGTGTGCTTCATGTCTGCTTCCCTTTTTGCCTTTGGGATGCCTCAAACACCTGCTGCTTCTGTTGAGGCTTTGCTGTGACTCCTGCTGGGTGCTGGTGTAGCCTGTGGGGCTCTGCAGGACGGGCTGAATGGCTGCTGTCCCCTTTCTTCAGCCTCCTGCTGCGGAGTCCCCGTGAGTCCTGTGCAACGCTGGCTCCACTTCCCACCCCGGCTCTGCTGTCCCAGCCCTGCCCTGCCGGCCCTGGGAGGATTCTGAGCCCTGCCAGGTGTGTGAGGCACTGCAGCCCTTCCCTTGCAGCAGGCAGGCTGGCACCTGCATTTCCCAGCAGGCAGGGTCAGCACATTCCTTCTGCTCTCCCTGTGCTGCTGTGGTTTGTGCTGGGGTTGTCTCCCAGTCCCCTCAGATGTTCCTCTCGAAGCCCAGTGCCCTTGTCACCCAGGTGAGCGTGGCCCCATCCTGCTGTGCCCTCCAGGGCTCTCCAGTGGCCAGGGATGGCAGCGGGTGCTGGGGGTGGGAGGGCTTTGCAGGGCTGTGCAGCCCAGGAGTGGTTTTGTAGCTCCTGGGGTGGGTTTGGGTGGTCTCACAGTGTCACAACCTGCTGGCCCTGTGCCCAGCTCAGTGTGTCCTGCTGCAGCTGTGCTGGTCCTGTGACCGTGGAGCCACCTGCCTGTGACATTCCCACTGTCACCCTTAGTGATTATCTCCCCTGAAGTGCCACAGCCTGGTTTGAGTTCTGTGTTTCCCCTCACTTTCTGTGTTTTTAGAGGGGAGGTACTGAATGTGATGTGCTGTTCTCAGACAGCTGCATTGGTGACCCCTGCTCCTGTGGGGCCCTGAGCTGAGGAAAGCAATGGGGAGAGCTGCTGTGATGACCATGCAGGGAGCCCTGCTGTCACAGCTGGGCTCTCCCTCTTCCAGGAAAGACTTTGGAAGCACAAGTCCAAATGTCTGAGAAGTGCCCAGGGTTATAAGAATTCTCTTGGCTGGGCTTGCTAACAAAGGGCCATTTCTGTCTCTGCTCTTTCCCTGTCCCCGTGGCTGGCACAGGCTGCAGAAGATGAAGGTGAGGAGCGGTGATGATGCTGCTGGGATGCTCACAGCGAGCATGGGCAGCTGCCCTAAAGCAGGAGGTGCAGGCTGGCTCTGCGGTGCCTGGCCTGCCCCTGGGACTACATGGGCCCTGCTTCCTGAGCAGGAGAGCTGCTTTATGTTGTGGTTTTACTAAATGAATTCAAAGCTTGGCCTTCCTCCAGGCAAAGTCTGGGCCAGGTGCCAGCGGAGCAGCCCCCAGGGAGAGCACTGGAGCAAGGAGGGGCCTGCAGCAGGGAAGAGCAGAGGAATCCAAGAAGGCAGATTTGCCTAGAAAACAGCTCTGTTTCCATCTGCTGGGTCAGGAGTTGCTATAGGAACTGGGATGATAGAGGCAGGGCCATCTCCTGGGCCTGTCTGTGTGTGCAGAGGGAGGGAGGAAGGAGGAGTCACTCAAGTTTGAACATATCATGTGTGTGCTGGTGGAAAGTTGCAAGGAATGTCGAAACTACAGCCTGGCTCAACCTGTGCAGTTCCAAAGAGACATGGCAGCTGGTCCTTGTGCTTGGCAGGTCCTGGGAGAGGCAGGTAGGCTCCTTCCAGCTTAACCTGGCTCTCAGTTTGGGATCAGCTCCCTCCCTTCTCTCCCCTCGCCTTTCTTTCCTTGGTTAAAGCCTTTGGAGACTTGCTGGGAGTGCTGGAGGGGTTTGTGGAGGTGCTGGGAGGCAAAGGCTTTGCTCCCTGGGCTGGTGGGGAGGAGAGGGTGGCTCTCCCCACCCCATTTTCCCTCCTGCAGCTCTGGGAGGGTTCACAAACCACGGGCACCATCAGGGATGTGTGCCTGGGCACCCCTGGGACATGCAGGGTGTTTTGTGGGTACAAAGGTGCTGCTGGCTGGGAGGTTCTGGGCACGAGTGGTTCTGGGGGCTCTCGGGGAGCGTTTGAGCTCTGAGGTGCTGCAGAGATGTGCCAGGGCTCAGGCTGGGACAGATGTGCAGAAACTGGAGCTGGCAGCGAGTGCCCTGTGGGCAGTGGGAAGGTGGGGAATGTGCTCCTGTCCCCTGAGCCCCAGCAGCTCCTGCCCCACACGAGCTCTGTGGGTGTGCAGTGCCTGCCTTCACCCACCTCTTCTTCTGAGGAGAGGCAGATCCCGTCCCCTCCTGAAACACCTACTGCAATTTTGGTCACCATCAAACTTTCTCAGGCTCCCATTTACCCTGAAACATGGGAGTGTGAATATGTAGCCCCTCCAGATGAAATCTGATGTATTTCCTCAGTAAACCCATTTTTTCAGGTGCTGAGAATTTTCCAAAATAGCTGTGTTTCCACCACAAGCATTCCAGGGTCACTCACTGCTCCGCAGGTATTTCTTTAATAGGTTTGGCTGAAATTTCATCTGCTCTTTTTTGTGTCACAGAGGATAATCTTTAAAAAAAAAAATAATAAGAAGAAAAAGGTGGGTAGTGTTGTTTCTCTTCTTGAGAAGCTGCACAATAAGCTGCTGAAAACTGAAATGTGATCTCTATCCACAGAGGCAGAGCTTGCCAAACTGGCTGGGATCACAGCCCACCTACTCAGGCACCCACCTTATCACAGGCACAGGAAATCCCCAGAGCCTGAGTGCAGCCAGCTGTGGAATAACCTGCCCGTGTAGGAGATAACTTTCTGGTCACATTAATTACTGGTTTGCTTATGCCTGGCTAGAGGAAAATTTATCTCCAGCGTGCTCTCTTTCACTCTGTTAATGGAATTGCAGATGTTCTTATTATGGAGATCTACTTCCAATGTTTTATTGAATTACTCCCACATTGCTCTGTGGCAATGTGTCCCAGAGGTTCAATGCACATGGTATGCTGTGGAATTTCATTTCCTCAGTTTTAATTTGTTGTTTTTTAATTTCAGTTCATTTTCAATATGGAAAAGAGGTAAATGGGGTCCTTTTTTATTCAGTTTAGGCATCATTGTTTTACATGTTTCTTTTTTCCCCTCTCATCTCTCCTGTTTCTCTTGCCTTTGCCTCAAACAATACCAGGATTTTCTACTGCTACCTGCCTTATGTATAATTGCAAAATCTTATTACACCTCTGTGGGCTTCTGTTTATTGTCCTGTCTTGAAAAAATTTGATCAGAATTGGTCATTCTGCCTTGCCCAAGCTGTGAAATGCTGCTGGAGCTTTTTCAGTGTTCTCGTCTCCTCCTTTGTTTATAAGCAGAACATTTGGTTTGATTGCTTGAAATGCATTGTGGTAAGCAAAGATCGTCTCTGAGCTGTCTCTAGTCGTGGTAGGTATTTTGCTGGAATGTTTAATTAATGGCAACTTCATCTCTCCACATGGGAAGTTAAATTTTGTCTTGCAGAGCTGTATTAGTAAATAGCAAACCCAGTGGGACGTGGTTGGACCTGCCTGGAAATCCTCGCTGGAGTCTCCAGGCTCAGTGCTGTGGTTTCAGGTGATGTGTGAGTGTTGCCACTCACTGCTCCCATCTCTGCCAGGCACTTCATAAATTAAACTTTAAAACCACTTTGGGTCGTAAACAAAGTTTGCTCAGGCCAAATGCAACAGCTGTGTGTACCCAGCCTTGGCTGGACGTGGTGCTGAGCCTCTGGAGAAATGGTACCCACTGAGGTCACAGCCTGCATTGTCCCCTCTGGCTCCTGGGGTGCTGTGGGAGGGCTGGAGCACTTCCCACTCGCTGCATTTTGGTGTTTGGAGTTATTGCAATCTCTGGAATGCAGTGAGGGATGACAAGTTATGCTTCTTTCTGATATTGGAAAAAGCTTCTTCAAGTCTGGTATCTTCCTGTGGCTGTAGGGCATGGCTCTTCACTTTTATGAACATTTTTTGGTGATGCTGGAGCAGAGCCCACAGTGCTCCTCCAGCAAAGGGGCTCTGTGCCAGCTACAGGTGCTCTGAGTTTTATTTTTACAAATATGAAGAGAAATTGCAAAACTCATAAAACACAGCTTTTGACAATATCAGCATTTCTGTGGTGGTTTGATGGAGACTAGATGGGCAGCTCAATTAGCAGATGTTCCAAAATCCTGTTTCTGGTTTGATTTTCACTGAACTCTCTTAGAGTTTGGCTTCCACCCTTGCAAAAATCAGCAGTTCTCAGGTACTACTGCAGCTCTATGCAACTGTTTTCTTCTCTCTGCAAAGAGTTTGCCCCAGTAATCATATTTTAGCTTTTAAATAGGCTCAGCTATGAGCAATTACCAAAAGAGGGGTTGTAGATAAGGACCTGTTACTGTGAAGTCAGTGTTTTTGAAGGTAGGCAGTCGGTAAGGAAAGCTAAAGATATCTGAAAAAGCACAGCAAATACATCCTGGGGCAGTGAGAAATATTTTAATATCTGTATAACAAAATAAATTCCAGCGGTGATTATATTGTTGGGAAAGGTTAAACCTAACTGATTGCTGATAACAATGCAGAGAAGTAAAACATTTCTTTCCCATTTTGGTGGAGAAGCTGGATGATGTTCTCTCAGAATATCTCCCGTTGCACTGGTAACCAGGGAGGGTGTTAAACCCAAGATAACATTTCAAAGTCTTTTTTGAAACTTGAGCAACACTGGAACCTGTTTGTTTAAAACTAATTGGCAAAGCAGCTTTCTGAATCCTGGCTGCCAATTTGTAATAAATCTGGGAAGACCAAAGGAGTTCTAGAAGTTTGGGAAAACATAAATGTTGTAGCAGCATTTTAAAATAGAGAAGGGAGCAGTGGAGACCAACCTCTGTCACATTAAAGGAGGAGCTTGCTCAGTGATCCCCGTGCTCTGATGGAAAGCAGATCATGCCCAAAAAAACCTTCACATTGTGGGTTTAATGAGATTCCTGCACTGGTTGCCAAAAGTATCTGCTCTGACATCATATACCTGGATCCTGAGGGACCCAAGCCTGCTGTTGACCAAAGGCTGCTGCTCCCACGAGGCACAAGAGGCTTTGCTTTGGGAGTGTGTTGGATCCCCTGGGCAGGGACTGATCCCTGGCATGTCCTTCACCCTTTCCTGGATGTCTCAACACTCCTGGTGGGCTCTGAGCTGAGAAACACCCACCTGAGCAGCTTTGGTGGGCTCTGATCCTTGTCCCCTGTGCCAGGGTGGCAGAGTTTGTCTCCCCGTGTCTGGTCAGCACCGTGTTGAACAAGCTGATTTAGAAAGTGCCACCTGATACCCCTCCAAAATAGTTCCCAGTGGGAATGTGATCCTTGCACTCCGTAAGCAGAGGGCTGTGGAGCTGTGCTCCTGCCATGCTCTGACATCAGTAGGGGACAAACTCAGTTATTCCCAAGTTTCCCTGTGAACAAGCCAGTGGGAGTCATGGTAAAATCTGACCAGAGCTGTCCCACTGCCTGGAGGGAGCCTCTGTCTCACCAGGGAGAAAATATTAAGTAAATTAGTACTGAAACTTGGCTTCCCCGAGCAGCCTGAAGGAGCCAGGGTGGTTTAGCTGGGGCAAGAGGAAGCTCTGGGATACCCAAGAGCAGATTTATCAAGGAGGTGCACAGCAGGAGGACTGACAGTGATTGTCAGCTGAAAGAACAGGAGGTTCTGCCTTGGCATAAAGAGGGATGAAGTTTTCTCTCTGCAGACAGTCGAGCAGTGGGGATGTTGTCCAGAGAGGTGGGGGAGCCTCCATCCTTGGGGGCTTTTAAAACATGGCTGGACAAAGCCCTGCTCTGAAATTGATGCTAACCCTGCTTGGAGCAGGAGCTGGGATTAGATGCTCTCCTGGGGATCTCCTCCAGCCCAAATAATTCTGCAACTCAGGAACCTGATCTCCTTCTGAGCACAAGTTTGAGCACAGTTAAGTAAAAGGTTATGTTGGAGCCCCCTGAGGATGGGGAGGGAGGAAGGTGGTTTCCATTGAGTGCTCTTAATACCCCATCTGTCATCTGTGTGGTTAACATGTCATGGGGATGGTTGCTATGTGAGACTTTGCAGTGGAAGATTGTAGGTCTTGAGAGGGCTATTGCTGACTTGTAGCTGATATATTTTAAGGATTGTTAAAAGAAAAAAGCTGGAGAGAGATGCCAGTGTTAAGGAACAGTGAAAATGTCGCTGTGCTGGGTGCTCTTTGGGCCTGTCAGGGTGGGAAGGAAGCTCTGGAAAAAGGGCAGTAAGGGACATTTCTGCTGGGGCAGGGAGAAGGGAGGTACTTGGAACTGCTGTTTTGTGCACAGTCTTGTTTTCCTGCCACTTCTGTCCTACAGAAACAGCAGCACTGGAGGCTGGAGTTGGGAACTGGGAACAGGAGCCTCTGCAGCTGAGGGGATGTGTGTTTTGGAGGGTGTGCTGGAGGCTCCCCTGCCCCTGCTCTGGCATGGGGAATGGCCATGTCCTAAGCAGGGGCCTGGCAGGTCTGCCTTGGGTCATGGGAAGTGCTTCCAGGTTCCTTGGTTGAGATGAGCAGAGTTCCCATGCCCTGGGTTGGTCAGGAAGCTTTGGTTTTGGTTTAGCTGAGCTAAACCCCACCATTGTGGTGCAGTGAATTTGCATTTCCTTATCTTTAGCTTTGCCTTTCTAATGGTTTCTAGTCTTGGCCTCGTTACTTGGATGGATTAAATTACATTTAATGCATGTTCATTTATCCCCAAGTCTGGTTTTGTGACAGAAGTGCTCTGGGCAGTTTCACAGGCTGAGGACACCCCACTCCTGCAGGGCTGGCTGACAGGCAGTGGGAAAAAGCTGGAGGATTTATTGGCCTTGTGCAGAAACACCAGCACCTCTCTGGGCTGTAGGTGAGGCACTGCCTCATGTTTGAGTCCATGGGCTGAAGCTCCTCTCAGTGTTAAATGTGTGGGTGACTGGAATGCTGTTTTTCTCCTAAAATCTGGCAGGAGTGAGCTGTCACTTTCTTCATGACCCCATTAAGATATTTGGTTACAACATGGAAAACGAGGCTCAAACCCTCCTCAGCTTCAGGGCAGGACTATCCCCTACCTCTTAAGAGGGTGACCACAAAGTCCACCCAGACCTCGATTCTCTCTGCTGCCACTGCCTCAGACCCAGCCCTGTGATGTCCCTGTCCCCACCCCAAGTGCCACTCCTGAATTGTCCTTTTAGTCCCACATTTGTGTCTCTTCCGACAGATCTCCTAAAGCCACTTCAAAGATGATACTGGAGACTGTTCCTGTCTCAGTTTCCCTGTTCCTGTGATTTACTTCTCGCATGTATCTTGATTAACCCAACTTTTTCACCTAAAATCCGTTTGCTTTTATCTGTCCAGCCTTATTGCTGCTCTGGATGCCACTTTATGGTGTCACTATTTCTGCCCAATGCCCTCCACATTGTTCCTAACATTGCAATGAATTTTTCTTCTTTCTGACCATCTCTGTGGGTGCCTAAATCCAAAATCTCCTGCTGCAGCCTTGCACTTCATGCCAGGATCTTGCTGGCCCTGCCCAGGTGCCCTGTTACTCTGGCACGATGATTTTGGGTGTCACTGTTGTCACTTGGTTTGTCCAGGTGCCACCCACGTGTCATGTAGAGACCTCTCCATTGCTGCCTGGCTGATTGAATCCAGGGAGAGAGAGACCAACCTGAGTTCACCCGAGGGGAAATTTGTTGCCTTCTTTTCACACAGGGCTCCTGCTCAAGCAGCGTGGCTTGGTCCATCCTTCACCCTCCAGCAGTTCTGCTGGAGTGGGTGGCCATGTTCTCTGGCCAGCAGCCCTGCTCTGGTTTTTAAGTCTTGTGCCACTATTTGAATTGCAAACTGAGCAAAACATTTTTAAAAGTGATCAGAATTCTTTCTGCTAAGCGTTTTCATCACCAAATTCTGTTTGGTCCAAGCTGGAGCTGCGTGGGCTGCGTGTGCTCCAGGGGAAGACTGCTGGGGCTGGGGTCTCTCAGACTGACTCTGAGGCGAAGAAAAATGCTGTACCATTGTTTTAGAGCCAGAAAAATGGAAATCACACTTCCCAGCCTCTTATTTCTTCAAGCATCAGATATTGTCCCAATTATCAGCTTTGCTGCTTCCTCCTTGAATTCCTTTAGGAATTCTGGGAGATGCCATCCTAGTCGGTCCTCCTGATTGTTCCTGGATCTCTTCTGGGGATGGCTGGATTTAGGATAGATCCTCCTGTCCTGCACAGGGCTCTTGCTTATGACCGAGGAGTTTCTTGGAGCAGCTCTGGGCATCTGGAATGGGATTCCTGCAGCAAAGCCTCAGCTCCCACTCCGGAGTAACGATCTGCAAAGGAACCAGTTAAAACAAATGCCTTGTTTCAGTTGGGATCCAGAGAGGCTTGCAAACATGCCAGACCTCCGTAATGGATCTCTGGAGGGAGAACAGTACCTGGAGGAGCTCCAAGTCCCACCTTCTCCATGCACATCACTGAAGAATAGCTCCCTCCTGTGCTTGCTGAGCTGGGGACAGCGCTGGCTCCCAGCCAGCTGCTTCTCTGTGGAGGCACGGACTGGCTTTTCAGGCATGGTATCTGCGGGTTTATTGGGGAAAAGTGCCCTCTTTTGCATTTCTTGGTGAGTTTTTCAACAAGTAGATTTTTTTTTTCCACTCTCCCAATGATTGTCACAGGATTTTATTCTCCTGCAGCCAGCTGTTAGCAATTAGCAACTTGATCCAGTCGGGCCTGGGAACAGAGTTTAACACTTTCTTGCCTCTCAGAGGATGTTGCTAATCCTGTTTTTGCTGGTTTTGGGCTTGTGCTATAGTTTTGGCACTCGGTGTGTATGTGTGGGCAGGGTGGGAAGATAGGCATGAGTACAGCAAAGGACTTTAATGCAGCTGAAAGAAAAGTATTGACCCGCTTACACGGAAAAAGTCATTGGTAAAATGATTTCCAAGCAGTTTTTACAAAGGGTTGTATTTAGTAGCAATTCCAGTGTGCCCTAGCTTTGGGAAGTGTGCAGTTTGGGAGTCCAATCTACTCCTGGCTGAGATTAAGAATCAGCACCCATCAACGTCAGTAGTTCTTCGAGCAGTGATTTCTGCATTTGGTGCTCCTGAATGGGGCTGAACCTCCTTAAAAATGTTTCACCCTCCAAAGGGGTGAAAACCATTCTTGGTGACCTTGCTTAGAACAGCAGCTGCTGTGGAGCACCAAAAGATGAGAAATGGCCTCATTTGCCCCCTCTGTGCATCACCTCTCCCAGGACTCACTGACAGGCACTTTTTGGTGGTCCAGGACTGGGAACCAAATGTGGAGGGAAAAACAAACCCAGCAGAACCTGAACCAACTGCTGAGGTCCCTGTGCAGGGCTGAACTGCTGGAAACAGTTCACTGCTGCCACATAGAAAGGTGAGAATTCCTGTTTCCAAACTGGGAGTGACTGGGCTAGTCCAGACCAGCCTTTTCCTCTGCAGGAAGGAACATCCAGAGACACATCCAGAGAGGATTCATCCTGCTTGTCTTGGATGCTCTTTAGGCAAAGGCCACGTTTCAAGTTAAAGCCTTGATGCTGATGGCAGGTCCCTTTCTCAGGTCTGTCTCCCCTCGTGCTGAACTCTCTGCAGTTCCCTTTGCAGGGCAAAGGAGACCTTGGCAAATCACCTGCATAAGTGAGCACCCACCAAGTCTGTCTTCAAACTCTGCCCCAAAGCTGTCTTTACAAAGTCAGTCTCCACTCGAGTACACGACGTCTCTTCTCCGTGGGAGTTGCAGTCTGCCCTGGGATGGGGGGAACTGGTGTGTTTTCATCAGCCATCACCTCCTTCCATTCCAGGGGGAAAAAGGATGACCTTGGATGCACAAACAGCTGGAGAGTGCTTGGTCAAAACCTCTTCTGTGGTTGCCAGACCCTCCTGCTGAGATCTGGGCTTGCTCTTTGCTTTTGCAGGCTCACCACAAAGGATGCCACGGGGTCACAGCTCCTTCCCAGCCCTGGCCAGGGTGCTCATGTGGGGATCAGGAGGTGCTTGAAGCAGGAGGGACCTGGTGATTTTAAGGTGTTTTTCAGTTGCCTGGCTGGGCACAGCCACAGCCACCCAGCATTAGCTCCCCCTCCTGCCTGCATGTTTGGCTCCCTTCCCAAGAAGGCCCTTAGTTGTTTTTCAGGCTCAGAGCCATCTTTTCTGATGGAATCCAGCAGGGACAATGGCCAGTAGCATATCCTTAGGAAAGAGAATAAAAACAGGGCAAGCTCCAGTGATTCTAACCCCGATTTAGCTTCTGGGTGTCCAGCAATCTGTGGCTGGGGGATTTTCCTGAGCCAAAGGTTTTACCTTTGGATCTAAGAAGCTGTGGTGTATCTGTTGTGAATATATCCAGTTCCTTGGGTATCCACAGCAACTCAGGGCTGTGACTTGTACAGTTTAATTATGTTGGGTGGGAAAAGAGGGCCTTTTGTTACCAATCTCGGAGCTAATGGCATCTGATGCTCCTGCATGCATGCCTGCACTGGCACAGTGATGGGCCCTTTTATGGCCTCTCCTCCTTTGCTAACAAATCCCAACATTCAACTGTTGCCTTTTTACCACCACTCCGAGGATTCTTGAGCAAACACCCTCTGGTCTTGGCAACTTTACATTTATTGATTTGTTCTGTTTTCTTTTCTCCTGGCATTCCATTATGAGACAGAGCCTCTAACCTGCCTCCTGCAAAATTATCCTTCAGGATGGGAGCCTCCCGGGGCTCTTTGTAGTGAATGTGGACACAAAGAATTCACATAACTGCTGGTCTGACCTCCTGTTCCTTTAGGTGTTATCGTAGCTTTCCAATGAAATTGCCAGTGTTTAAGCCCTTTGCTATTTTCCTGGTTTCCAAACAGGAAATGAAGTGTGCTCGCCTGTGTGAGCACAAACACACTTTTGGCAGAAGTTTGGATGTGCAGGAAGAGGTTATTTTCACTCTGTTTTGGGTGAAAAGGTTGTGTGGCAACTTCCAAGGTGCTCACTTGGCTACTTGGTGCCAAGGTGTAGAGGTGGATAAAGCCTGCTTGGGGAGCCAGGTTCATCTGTAGCTGCAGTTTTGCTACTTGTTAATTTAGTAAGGAAAGCGAAGAACTGATGAGGGAGAGATCACTTTGCACTGGACTTGTTTAAGAGCAGTTCAGAGGGTAGATCCCTCCACCCAGGAGCCATGGCAGCTGAGGGCCTGGAAGATGGATTGCATTGGTAGCTTTAGGGCTGATGCAGACAGTCAAGTGGTCATTGGTTCTTCCCTAAATTTCTGATTTGGTGATGAGCAGAGCAGGGCTGAGGTCAAAGACACTCTTGAAGGCAGGGAAGATTGCCCAGCTCGTCACGAGGCAATGACACACAGCAACCCTGCAGCACAGGGAAGTCCTGTCTCTGGAGGACTCATCCTCTCTCTCTGCTTTGTCTTTCAGAGATGTAGATGGCAGCTGCTGCCTTTGAAGGACTCTCACACGTCTGACCCCTGCAGCATCTCCGGTTTGCTACCATGATCCTCTGCATGCTGCTGCTGGCCTCCCTGCCCCAGCCCTCTGGCACCGAAGTCAACCCTGGTAGGGAGCTGCCAGCCTGGGAGAGGACTCCTCTCCCACCTTTTGTGTGCTCCTTCTCAGCCTGTCTTTGCCTCTCGTGGGGATTGAGTGCACAGGCTGCATGTGGAGATCATCACTAACGTAGTTCCCCAGAGTCCTCTGCACTGAGGTGCTCCTGGACAGCTGTGCTGCAGTGGGATGCTCTCCTGCCAGTCCCAGGAACACAGACATCCTCCTTTCTCTGCCCACCCAGGCCTGTCCTGAGCTCTGAATATCAGAGATATCTGCAGAACAAACCTCGCTCAGACTGGCTCAGAGGTTCTGGGCTCGCTGTGGAAAACAAATTGCCAGTTAGCAAAGCATCAGCCACAGCTCTCCAGCCAGCAAGGGGCATTGTGGTGAGAGAAGTGTGGAAGGAAAGATAGAAAACCTTACCTTGCACAAGAGCTAGGGTGTGACTCCCTGTGGAGGGCAGGACCTGTTATCCTACAGCATTTGTCAAGATGCAGTCATGATGGAGATGAATAAGATAATGGTCTGCCATGTGTTGCAAAAATTCCTCTAATGAGGTGTTTTTAGCTGGAGACAGTCTGTGAAATAAATGAATTTAATTCTTTTCCAGCTTGGCTGAAGGTGTGGTGAGGCAGCAGTGCTGCCCTGAGGGCCTGTGCTGGCTCTGCTGGGACTGCCTCTGTTTGTTTGGAGCCTTTTGTGGCTGGCTCTGACCCTGCTCTGGCCTGTGGGTATTTGCAGAGGTTTGAGGTTGGGCTGCAACCAGCCAGAAGTGAAGTGAGGGCTGTGGGGGAGCTTAGCAACATTCCTGGGCTCCCTGTTACACAGCATTCCCTGCACTGTGCACCCCACCACACACCCAGCGTGGAACTGGGGCTGCCAGCTGGTTCTGGTGGTTGAACCTCATGGGAAAAGGGTGATGGCAGCTGGAGGGTCAGTCCCACACAGATTCCTTCTGATGGTGATTGGTACAGGAGTCAGTGCACCCAGAGATGCAGGAATAGCTCTTCCACAGCAGCTCCAGGGAGATGGGTGGGCTCTGAGCACAGGTCTGTGGTCCCACCCTCCTGCAGGAATCTCTTCCACCAAGAAGTGACCACTCACACGTCTCAGCTCTGCCTGTGCCACCCTCAGGCAGCTCTGCTTCCTCAGCTGCTCTGATGCCTCTGCCCAGGGCTGTGCCCTGCTCTTCCCAGACAGATTCCAGCACCCTGGCCCAGCTGGTGCTCCTTAGCTGTGATGCCACATGCTCTGTGGGTTATCCTGACCTCCTGATCTGCTCCAGGAGCAGCCTGAAGCATGTCCTGCATGTCCTCACAAACCACAGGGGCTGCTCTGTGTGGGTGGTTTCAGACCTGTGTAGCAGGGTCCTGGTGAGTCCTCTTGTCTTGCAGCAGTCGTTTGACCTCACTGACAGATGGGCTGGGCCACCTTTCTGAGCCCCAGTGTTTCCTGAGTGCCCAGTGAGTCCTGGTGGCACCTAAACAGAACCCAAGGATGGTTTTGCTCAAGATATGTGCATTTGGTGAGAGCCTCATGCTGCTTGTTTTGGTGAGAGCTGTGGCCACCCACAGAGGGCATCCCTCAGTGCCAAGGACGCTCTGGGTTCTGCTGCCAGCCCTGGGCTTGTGAACAAATGGTTTTTGTTTGGGATTGCAGGAAGATTCAGTCCCCCAGAGTCCTTCCCAAGCAGCTCTCCATCTGGCATTGCTGGGCAGTGCGTGTCTGACCTTTAAATAAGGTGTGACCAGACAGGACTCCCACTGCAGGAGCACAAAAAGCACTTTCTGCTTTCACGTGGTGACCCCACCCTTTTGGACAATCCCCACGTATTTACCCACAGTTCAGCAAGAGATCAGGTTGTCCTGGTCTGTGGTGGGACGGGTGAGAGTGATGACACGGGCATGACAGGCTTTTCATGGAACTTGCCTGGTGATTTTGAAAGAAACAAGTGCTGAATTTTGTTTGCCTGTGTTGCCGTTTGCAGCAATCTGTCGTTACCCCCTGGGGATGCACGAGGGCACCATCCGGGATGAGGACATCACTGCTTCCAGCCAGTGGTACGACTCCACAGGGCCCCAGTATGCACGGTGGGTTCACCTCTGACCACAGATTTAGTCCTTTTTTCCCCCTCAATATGTGGTTGAGGAAGAAGATCCACTTAAAACCTCGTCCTCTGCTTCCATATTCCATCTGGTCAGAGCACAGTGAGAGGACCAGGAGGCAATGGCAATGGTCACAGCTGTGGTACAGGAAATTCTGGTTAAATAATAAGGCAAAAAAAAATCCTTCTCCATGAGAATGCAGTGGTGGGACAGGGACCCAGAGAGGTGGTGGTTGTGTCTCAGTGTTTGGGGACTTGGCTGTACCAGGCCTTGAGCAACACAGGGCCTTGGAGCTGGCCCTGCTGTGAGCAGGGGATTGGACTGGAGATTCTGAGGTTGCCTCTGATCCCCATCTTTCAGTCACTCTGTGAATAAATCTCTAAAGGATTTGTAATTCACAGGTCAGCCAGGGACAGTGCCCCTGGGATTCCTGTGGAGTGCTTTAAACTAAGTCATAGGAAATCCTTTGCAAGGATGAACTTTTCAACAGCATCCTATTGAGGAAACAGGCTGGGCTCACTCTGACTCAAAAACCTTGGAAAGGCACAGCTAAGGAATTGTTAAGCAAGCAGCTAAATGATTTTCTTCACTGTCCAGGAGGGCTGTAGTCTTTATCATAAGCTTTGCTTTTAATTTTTTTTTGGTCATTGTATTTCTCTCAAAGCTACTGATGGTTCACAAAAGAGTTGTAATTGTGAGTTTCTTTAGAATTATTTGCAGTGGTGATATCAAACATTCCTACAGCTTTGGTGAAAGTCAGGTAAGAATTTCAGGTTAACTATGATACTGATATTTTTATGATTAATTCAGGCAGTCCAAAATCATAAAATTCTCCTAGTACTCAATTATTTTTTCTTAATCTGTGGTAGAGCAATGCTGCTTATTGTGCTGTGTTTTAATGGTGTTTGAACAGGCCTGTGGGTCTGAAAGCTAGAGATTTGTTCTCTGAGCTGAAAGCCAAGGGCACTTCAAGGGCTTGCTGTTGGCTAAGAAATCCCTGTTGCTAAAAAACCCTACACATTTTTCTGGTGCCCAGATAAATTTTTCACAACTGTAGCTCTCACAGTATTCACCTTAGGAGCAAACACTTCCCACCACTCTCCTAGCAGTGTCCTGCACCAGCAGCTCTGATGACTGCAGGAAATGTGAAATATGTGTTGAAATGACCCACAATAATTTCAGGCTAAAATGTATGTTTAAGGTTGCACATTTTCGAGCTTTGTAGTGCTGCAAGAGGGGCTCAAGCAGAAGTTCAGTCCTTACCAAGTGGGGCTCAGGAGCAGTGAGGATGCACTTTAGCAGCGAGCAGCTCCCTACTGAGCAGCAGGGTTGTTTCTGATCAATGTGTAAGTTCATGTCTGGGAAAGAAATTACTTGGAGTAGTTAATGAAAGAGATCTGGAACTGAGGAGCTGTTCTGTATATGGCAAACCTGCCTGAAGGACTTGAGTCTCAGCTGACCATCATCCCACAGGGCAGAGGGATTTGGTTGCTTCCTCCCAATCCTTGAAGTTCCAGGTGTTTCCTCAACTCATCGTTGGAAATCGGAATCTTTTTAACGCGTGTGGTTTTTCCCCTCAGGTTACAGAGGGAAGAGGGGGACGGAGCCTGGTGCCCAGCTGGTTTGCTGGAGCCTGAAGATGTGCAGTTCCTGCAGATCGACCTGCACAAGCTGTTCTTCATCACCCTGGTGGGCACCCAGGGCCGGCACGCCCGCGCCACGGGCAAGGAGTTTGCCCGCGCCTACCGCATCGACTACAGCCGCAACGGGGAGCGCTGGATCTCCTGGAGGGACCGCCAGGGCAGGAAGGTGAGCCTGGGGGGAGCTGAGCCTGCTGGGGAAGCTGCTCAGCTGTGCTCAGCTGTGCAAGGCACACACCCTCCACGTCCTGCTTCATCCCGGCTCCGTCGGGTCAGCGTGTTCTGCCTCAGTTCTGTGCTCGTCGTGCATCCAGCAGTGCTGTGTCACTCCTGGTGTGGGGAGCTCTGGGATCAGCAGTGGCCAGGACTGGGAACTGCTGCTGGGTTTGGGTTTTCTGGCCCTGAGTAAGAGCATGCTCAGGAGCAGCAAGCCCACGGTGTGGGGGTACCACGCAAGGTGCATCATCTCATTGCTCCTGTCAGCAGATGGGCAGGATTCCCAGCTCTTCCACTTGGAGCTGGTGGTTTTTTCCTGAGGGGTTGTCTGAAACTTTCTTCCTTCGTCCATGTCCCCTGACATGATGCCCCAAATCAGGAAAACTGTGGCTCTTCACTACCTGTCTGTGCACATCCCAAATGTCTCATGGGCGTCCCTCTCTCAGACACTTGTTTCTAAACAAGCTTGGAAGCTGCCAAGCAGATGCCTGCTTTGAGATTTAAAATAGGAGGGGGTGGCAGGAAATTAAGAAGTTTCTGGGTGTCTGATAGCAGTGTTTGGTGTATGGATGTTGAGGAGGAAGTTTACAGGGTAGGAAATGTGCTGAGCCCACACACTCAGAGGCTTCCCCGCTCACCTCAGTTGTCTCATGCTGTCTCCAGACCTGGGCATGGGGCTGGCTGAGCTCTGGTTGTGTTCATAAGCCTTTGTTAAACTTCCCCTGGGAATGAATCCCCTGGAAATCTCACCTGCAGCTCATCTGACCTGGTCACCCTGCCTCAGGCTGGCTTGTGGAGTCTGAAGACCTAAGTCAGACTAGAGAGGTACTGGGTGTGGCGATGTTTTCTTGCACTGGGGGTGCTTTGAGGTCCCAGCAGGGTCTGCAGTGCAGTATTTGGTAACAGCTCTTAGCTTGTTAATGAATTATTTGCTCACCCAGACCTTTGATCTGCTGTTTGGCCACTACTATTTTCTTTTCCATCCCTCACATTTTGGCACTGAGGGGAAGGGGAGAGTTAGGGTCCATCACTGCACTGTAGAGGGATGGGGTGGCCGTGGTGATGCTGAACACCTCAGTCCAAGATACCTCCCGTGCAGCACCAAACACTGCAGCACCTCTGGAACTGTGCTGGCTTGTAGAGAAAGGGCACCAGGTAACTGGTGATGAGGCCAAGCTCTGTGACCTGCTGCTGGAATGCACATGGATCACCTGAAGCGAGGGGTTGCCTCCAGTAAGTGGAGCTCTCTTCAATGCCACTCACACCTTCACTCCCTCCTGCCTCTCTCCTCTCCCTCTGTGCTGCCTGGCGGGGTCTGCAGAGGGCAGGAGGTGAAATGGCAGCACCCCTCACACCCCACCGGCCACGGCAGGAGCAGGGCAGCTCCTTCCCTGCAGATCCCACGCGGGGAAGCTCCCCGGTCTCAAACAAAGCGGGTACAGGAGCACCACCAGGCAGCACAACAGCCCAACAGGAGAGGAGCTGCTGCTGAGGCTCTGTGTCCTGCAGGTGATCGATGGCAACACGGACACGTACGACGTGGTGCTGAAGGACCTGCGGCCGCCCATCATCGCGCGCTTCGTGCGGCTGATCCCCGTCACCAAGGCGCCCATGACCGTGTGCATGAGGGTGGAGCTCTACGGCTGCGTCTGGCACGGTGAGAGCCCACAGGGGCACTGCAAAGCAGTCCTTGCACACTGATGCCTCAGGGTTTAACTTTTATGTTTTTTCAACCCCTGCCCCTGCCCGGTGTGTCACTCTGGAGTTGCCTGTTCCCTGGTCAGTGCTGCTCTCTGTGCTGGGCACACACAACAAAGCCTCTCCGGGGCTGCTCTCCAAGGACACCCAGCCCAAACTGGGCCCAAAAAGTATCAACCAAAAGCCTCTGAGAGGGGGGCAAGCTGAGGGGAAATGACACCATTAAACTGCAGCTTGAATTGGAGAATGAACCCTGATCTGCAAATGAACCAAACCCATCAAAGTGGGAAGAACTCGTGGCCTCTCAGGGTCCATCTCGGGGCCCATCTGGGCAGCAGCCACTGGCTCCCCAGGGTGTTCCTTTGAAGGCCTTTCCAATAAATCCCCACCTTTATTCCCTTACTGCTGTCTGGTCTCTGTTTCTAGGAGGCCTCTCAAGGCATCACCAGCACTGCCTGGGGCTCCCCTGCACCCCCATGTGTGCAGAGGGACCCCCCAGCCCATGGAGCTGCTTCTGCTGGTCTGTGTCATAAATAAAAGCATTTTATGGACAGAGGTGGTGAGAGGCTGCTGCTGTGTTTCTAAGGTGTCTGGCCTTCTTTTTTCAGATGGTTTGGCATCCTACAGCATCCCTGAAGGAGGGACAATAGCAGCTCCTGGCTTCCCCATCGTTCATCTGAATGACTCGACCTACGATGGTTACCAGGAACGCAGGTGGGAGAAGTGGTCCTGCTCTGCCTCTGTCACTGTGCAAATTCTCTTCTCTCCTACTCACCCTGTCACTGGTATCTTGCATCCCAAACGCTTCCTCATGCTTGTAGGATGTTGCAAGATGCTGGGTAACAATGTCTTTATATATTATCTGTTGTTTTCAAGTTGGGCTGATGCAGTAGAGCCTGGATATTAAAAAAAAAGGTTTTTCTGTACAGAAATGAGCAGGTGTTGCACATAGCTGTCCAGCACTAACTTAGGAACCTGGGTCTGCTGGGGAGTGTCAGGGAGCTGCAGATGTAGGCACAAAACCCAACCTGCTAAACCAGGACTCTTTGGAACTACTTAACTTCTAGTTCATTGCCCGACTGGCTTGGAAGTAGGAATCTGCCTCTTCCAGCTGTTAATCCTGGTCTGGGGTTCAAAGGCACCCGTGCCTGTGCTCTAGTGACAGGAGGGCTCACCTGGGATGGGCTTGCAGAGCCAAGGACTTGCAGAGCCAAGGACTTGCAGAGGGGGTCAGGGTTGTGCCACATTGGCATCTTCTGCTCTGGAACAGTGCTGGAAAACTGCATAATGGGCTCTGCGCCCTCAGGTAGGAGTGGAATGAAGCAGGGTCCTGGCAGAGAGTCCAGTCAGCCTGGGAATGAGCCAATAACACTCTCCTCTTGCACAAGGAGCAGTGCCAGAAATGATCCTGGTCAGACCTGGCCAGTGGTGGCTCACTGAGCTGCCCATGGTCTCACTTCCCCCTTCCCTGCTTCCCCAGCACAGGGTGAGCAGTGCTCCTCCCATGCAGCTGCACGCTGGGATGCTGCACTTGCAGCTCTGTTGGGAGAACACACAGAGTCCTTTTCCACAGAGTCTGTTTTTGTTCTCCAGAGGCTCTGCCTGTAGCTCAGCTTTGCTCTTAGTCCTTGACACCAGCACAAAAACTTCTGCCTTTTCCCAAGGTGGGAAAGCTAAAATCCCAGCCCAACACGATGTTAAAATCCCAAACAATATCAAGGTGGTGCTGCATAAGAACAGGGAACGAGTTCTTGCCCAGGGTGGGTTACGAGTGGGAAAATTGATATTTTCCTGGTACCAGCTGAAAGACCCCCACGGTTCTCCACTGGAGCTCTGGCTGACTGTTGGTTCTCCTGGCCAGGCACCTGTATGGAGGGCTGGGCCAGCTCACAGACGGAGTGCTGGGGCTGGATGACTTCACCCAGAGCCACCAGTACCGCGTGTGGCCGGGCTACGACTACGTGGGCTGGAAGAACGAGAGCTTCAGCACGGGCGCCGTGGAAATGGAGTTCCAGTTCGACCGCCCGCGGAACTTCACCTCCATGAAGGTAACTCAGCATGGATCCTCTCCAGGGGGGGACAAGCCTCGGGTCTGGGGGCTTCCAGGTTGCCCCTTTGGGTCATTGAATGGGTTGGAAGGGACCTTGAAGCTCATCTCATTCCACCCTCTTCCACAGGCAGGGACACCTTCCACTAGAGCAGGTTGCTCCAAGCCCCGTCCAACCTGGCCTTGAGTCCTCTTCCCAAAGCAGGAGGATGCAGGAAGTGCCTGACAGCAGAATTTGAGCAGGAGATATCCCAAGTTTCCCAGTGTAGAAAGGTGAAGCAGGTGAGCACTTGCTTCTTCAGAGCTCAGACTCTCCTTCCAGTGTTTGGCTTGAAGGAATAAAAAGCAGACACCTGAAGCAGTGTTCAGGCAGCTGAGATGGATTTAGGATGTAGGATTTACTGACCCTGGAGGTAAAGGAATGTGGCTGTGCTTCCATTTTAACTGAACATTTCTCTGGATGGCTCAGCCTGTGCTTGTGCTGTGGGAAATTATTTAAACACACAGGAAAAACAAGAGCTGAACTTTGGGCCTTGTAGTAAACAGTGGGATCTTTTAAAAAGGATTGGTGGCTTTTCTTGTAGAGATTTCAAATGGAGGAGAACCCACCACATCCTTAAGTAAATTGTTTTGGTGGTTACTTACTCTGGTTTTATTTTGTCTATTTTTAACTTGCAACCGTTGGCTCTTTGCCTGCTTTTGCTGGCAAAAATAAAGAGTCCTGCCTTCTCAGAAATCTTCTGCTTCTAAACCTTGATTAAGCCACTCTCTTAATCTTTGCTTCAGTAAACTCAGCTGGCAGAACTTCTCAATGCCTTCCTGGTGAGACCAAGGGTCATTTTTTGAGCTGTCACCCAATCCTTTCTTTCTTTGCTGATTACCCTTTTGGAGGTACAGAATCTGGAACTGGGCACAGGCTTTCCATCAAATTGCATAAAAGAATGGTACCAATTTCCTGCTTTTGGATGATTCCTCTTTGTTTGTGAATCTTGTGATGATATGAATCCTCCAAGCCAAGAGAGAGGGAGCCAGTGGTCATTAAGGCTTTGGGATCGTGCTAAAAGCCACTTCCAAGTTATTAGTGTCCAGGATAAAAGTCCAGTGTGGAAAGCATCACTTGTATTTTGTCCCTGAGTTCACTGCCCTGACATGAGTCAGTCCTTGAGATTATTTTAGGAAATTCCCTCCCTCCCATTTAGTTTATTTTTTTGCTGGTGATTCTGCTGTCTCCCTCAGGTCATTGAAAAAAAGTAGCAAAATTTTTTGATTTGGGAATCCATTCCTGTCAGAAAAACAGAGAAGAATTTGTGCCTTAAAATTTGTAACACTTACTAGTTGACAATGTTTAATCAAATTAATATAATACACGAGCCCACACTGTGCTAATTGGGGAGAGATGCCTTCCAAAAATCTGTCTTGTAAACACAAGCATCCTGATAAACCAAACACATCAGATCACAAAAACAGCTACTTCATCTAGCATTTAATTACAAAGCTGTTCTGATTAGCATAAATTAATCTTCATTATATATTGAATGTTGCCTCTTTCAGCTTTGCATTTCTTTTGTACAGGCCAGGTGGTCTGTGGATAAGTTTTGCATCCTCTGACCTGTTTGCTTTCTCCCAGTCCTCTGGGCTTTCCCAGTATCCAAGGAAGTATTAAAAATAAATGTTAGCAGCATTACAACTGCATTGCATAGGCTTGCATGCTGTAAAGCTGGCCTTTAGTAGGAGATGTTTGCAATAGAAAATGTCTCTGTATCAGTCCAGGGTGGAAACACATCCAACTCCAGCCCAAATATGGCACAAATTGTATATTCCAGGCGTCAGGCTTTCCTGCCTGCTTATGAATGACTGTTTCTCCTTAGTGAATAATGTTGTCTACGCTTCATCTGGTCCTAATTTTATGCAAATACCCTCCTTTTGTCTTTTTGCTGCTCACCAGGCCTGTTGTCCTCATTACTGCTTCCCTGCTTTTCACTGCAGGACCTCGCAGAGGCCAAGCAATTAATAGGGTTCAAGGCTCTAGGTGGTTTGGAAACTGTTGTTGTCACCGTGGCAAATCCTCCACAGTTATTAGGAAATGATTCCTGGAGTCTCTAGGAAGGGTTGGAGCACTGTGGCTGTGAGAATGGAGCAGCCTGAGGGATACTGAAGACTTTGAGTCACCTTATTCCTTCTGATTCAGAGCAGTGCTGAGGTTTTGTGGTCCTGAGCTTGAGGTGTGCGTGGCAGAACTCAGTGGTGGGTGTTGAAAAGGAGCAGGGTAAGGTTTGCACTGATGACTGGCAGTGGAACAGCCTAAAGGCAGCTTCCAAGGCTTGTCCCTTTTCCCAAAGCCTGCTTCCTTAAAATCCAGTTAAATTCCAGTGTCTCCAGCTAAACCAGGGGTGCAATTGCAGCAGAGACAACCTGATGCTGAGGAGAGGGTGATGGATGCAGGCTTGTTGTGAGGGTTTTCCCCTCAGAAAACTCATAAAAGAAACCCCTCATCTAAATCTCAGCTCCTTAATTGTATTCCAGGTGCAGCCACAGCAGGTGGATGTCAGGGGAATATCTTTTTGGGTTTGTACTGGTTTGTGCTTTTTGGAAGGAAATAGCTTAAACTGCAGGTGCTAAAACTTTCTAAATGCTAAAGAAATTTAGAAGACAAACCTCATCTAATGGCAGAGATCAATGGTGATATCTCACAGCTCGAGCTGGTACCTCAAAAGAGAGAGCACAAAGAAACCCCTGTGATCCCTCATACCCAGAAGAATCCAAGAGCAAGTTTAGAGTCTGGATTCTCCTTGCTCTTCATTGCTCCCCTGTTTCATTACCAAGTGGCTGCTGTGTCACTGTTTGCACTCTGCCCTCTGAGATGGGTTTCTGTGGGGGTTTGGGTGGGTCCAGTTCATTTTTTTAACATGGTTGTTACAGCTCACAGACCACAATCTGTGGGCTGTCCACTCCAGCTATTGATCTTTAAGTAATATTTAAGCTGCAGCCTTTGTTTATTCTAACTATTATTAATGATCAGATTGTTACTGTAGTGGTTTGGTTCCACTACAATCCATCTTCCATATTATTAATGATCAGATTATTAGCTCCAGGCATTATTCTAATTCATCTTTGACTTGCAGAACAGAACCATGTGGTTCAGATAAAGTTCAGCTTGTGGCCTAACAATTCCAGCTATTCATGTCAAGCAATTAAAATAATATAAAATTTTTAACACAAAGAGTTTAGGTGTGGTTTTTCTTTCCCTTCTTAAGTTAAATGTTCAAAGAGAACTGGTCTGCAAGGCTTTAGATCCAATACAGGGTTTGCTTGACTGATTTTGATATGGGCCTTTTGAAGAGCCTGCTAGAGTTTGACCATTAAATCAGCTCTTGCAGGTAAAGTTCAGAGCTGTTTCAGAGCAGCTTTTTGCCCAGGTGTTCCCACTGCACACTGGAACAAGTCACTCATCCTGCATTCTTACAGGGAGATAGCGGGAATGGAAAATTTCCCGGAACAGAACATCCTCGGGGCTTGATTTAATCCGTTCTCCTCTCCCCAGGTGCACTGTAACAACATGTTTTCCAAGGGGGTGAAGATTTTCCAGAGGGTGGAGTGTCTGTTCAAGCCCCGCCTGATCGCAGACTGGGAGCCCGAGCCCGTGGGGGTGGCGACGGTTCTGGATGACAAGAACCCCAGTGCCAGGTTCGTGACCGTGCCCCTGCAGCAGCGCGTGGGCAAAGCCATCCTGTGCCGCTTCTACTTCGCCGACACCTGGATGATGATGAGCGAGATCTCCTTCCAGTCAGGTGGGTGCTCCTGCAGCCAGGCAGGCCTGGAGAGGCACAGGGAGCAGCCTGGGAGTGCAGCATGTGTGGGGCTCACAGGAGTGGGGCACGGGGAGAAGGAGGAGGAGGTGGTACGGGCACCAGCAGGGCAGTGCAGGGGCTGAAAGGTCCAGGGATGCTCTCCAGGCTGATTGGTGCACATGGGCAGGAGCACAGCCAGAAATGGGGCTGCAGAGCAGTTGTTCTTCTTAAAGCAGATCACAGAATCACAAAATATCCTGAGCTGGAAGGGACCCACCAGGATCATCCAGTGCAGCCCCTGGCCCTGCCCAGACCCACCACCAGCCCCACCCTGGGCATCCCTGGCAGCGCTGCCCAAACGCTCCTGGAGCTCTGGCAGCCTCGGGGCTGTGCCCATTCCCTGGGGAGCCTGGGCAGTGCCCAGCACCCTCTGGGGGAAGAACCTTTCCCTGTTATCAACCTAAACCTCCCCTGACCCAGCTCCAGCTGTTCCCCGAGTCCTGTCACTGGTCACAAGATTGAAGAGATCAGTACCTGCCTCCACTTCCCCAGCTGCCTGCTGGCTATGAGGTTGATTTTTGCTTCTCTTTACCAAGTCTTTTGTTATGAATAATTCAAGCATATCTAGAGATGAGGAGATCAAGTTAGGAGATCATTAAAAACTAGAGGCTGACTTTTTTTTTACCTCAAGTCTTAACTATGATGCAGAAGTCAATGCCATGAGTTGCTTTAAAAGGCTCTGGAAGGAAAAGGACAAAAGTCTTGGAGAAGACCAAGGACTGGCAGGAAAAGATGTGGCTGTAGCTTTCTACTGCAAGGTCTCTCATCAGCTGTAGTGAGGGGACATTCCTGAGGGAGGAATGTCCTGGGTGCTGCTTGTTGCTCACCTTAGAGACAGCAGCCCCTCCTGTTCCTGACCTGCTGCCTGGACCCCAGCCCCTCCTGCTGGGGTTGGGATTGCAGGGACTGCTGTCAGGAGCAGGGAGGTTTTGGTGGGCTGACACATTCCCTTCCCTTCCCCAGACATGGAGAGTGTGAATACCAATTTCGTTACGGCAGCCACAAGCACCACGGATCTCCTGGAAACGGAGTACAACGTTACTGAGGGCACCTGGGGTAAGGCCTTCTGCCCCTTGGGCATGCCAAGGGCTCAGCTGTTGGGGAATTTCACAGGAACATCCCAGTTAACGTGGTCTTCCCCTCCATTTCTGGAGGTCTGGGGATGGTTTGGGTGGTGCCTTATGCACAGGGCAACATCTGACAGTCCCCTGAGCCTCAGCTGGCCAGGGCTGCCTCTGAACATGAGGCTTAGGTGGAACCAGTGAAACTCTGAGCACTGTCTGCTCTGGGATGGATCCACTGCAGGAATCTGTCCTGCTCAGAGCCATCTTTGGTTGCAGAAGTTCTCTGCACAATTCTCTTTGAGCCTCCAAAATGAGAATTTTTGGTAAGAGGAAAATGTGAACACAGCTGATGTTAATGCTCAGGGAGCTGCCCAAGACCTTTTCTGTACCAGACTGTAGGAAGTCAGCCAGCACAGAAAGCCTCTGGTGCTCTAACCCCAGATTCCCCTCCTCTGTGATTGCAGGAACCACGTCTTCTGTAACCAGCACCTGGATAGGGGAGAAGGCAGACGACTCCAACACCTCCATCCTCGTGGGCTGCCTTGTGGCTATTATTCTGCTGCTCCTGATGATTATAATCATCATTCTTTGGAAGCAATATGTTCAGAAAAGGTTGGAAAAGGTAAAAGAGTGGGGCTGTTTTGCAGCCCCAAACTCAGAACTAATCATTAACCCTAATGAGCTCAGAACTCTGTGAAAAGCACCGAGTTTCCCCAGCTCCATGGAGCAGCTGAAACTGCTCTTGCAGCAGGGGAGGATGCCAGCCCTGTCCAAGACATTACTGGAAGTTGCTGTGGTTGCAGCCAAGGCATTACTTAACAGCTGAGCATGGCCTCAGTGTTTGGGGTTGTTTTTTCCCTCTCCTGTGCAGGCCCCACGCCGGATCCTGGAGGAGGATGCCACCGTTCGCCTCTCCTTCTACAGCTACACCATTGCCAACAACCAGACCCAGATCCACCAGTCAAATCCCACCTATGAACGTGCCTTCCCACTGGATCTGGAATATCACCAGCCAGCTACACTGCTCCAGAAGCTTCCAGAGCTCTCCCAAAGTGCAGAGGATTCAGGTAACATCCTCCATCTCCAGAAGCTGCATGTTTCTTCTTTTATTATTTCTGTCAGACTGTAAAATGTGCCACCTGTTCAAGTTACCATCTTTGACTCCCGTGCAGTGCAATAGCCCAGGGACCTCAGGCAGTACTGTGGAGCTCTGACACTTTTTGGCATGGAACTGTGACAGCAGCCCCACTAGAGGGTGGTGGCCTTTTGTTTTTGTATTTGAAGCCTGTTTATGTATTACCCAGGTCATCTTTTAGCAGCTGGTTTGGGCAGTCAGAGCAATCACACATCCTTGGTGGAGCTGCTGCCTGCAGCACTCTTGGGAGAAGATCTTTAGCACCTTTTTCTGCAGCCAGGGCTCTTTGAAATTCCTGTAGAAAAAAAACCCAGAAGGAAATAGAGCAGGGAATTGTCTGTGGTGTCCCAGCTTCCAGCCCTGGGGGAGCTTTTGGACCCACACAGAGGGGAATGTTTCCAGCAGTGCTTTGTACTCGGTGAGGGCAGTGCTGATCAGTGAATGGAAGGGCAGTGCTGCATTCCTCACACTGACAAGTTGCTAAGATCCAGCATTATTCTACACAGGGGAGGCTGGTTGGGTTGAGCCAGGGTGTGAATTCGAAGCAGAACAACTGTTCTGTGTAATACTGACCATGCAGGGAGTTAATTCTAAAGCATTATCCCATCTTTTTGTGAATAAGCTGTAAGAGGGAGAGCAGTTTGCTACCAGGGGACATGGAAAATGGAAGGTTCAATTGGTCCTTGTAGCAGGAGGGAATCCAGAGCAAGTTTGACATTGCAAACAACATCCCTGTGTCAGGTAAAGGGAACTGATTGTACTCAGGATAAATCAGAAAATCACTTCAGACTCACCTCCCTGTCCAGACAAGATCTGTAGCTCTCATGACTGGCTAGAACAGGCTGTGTTGAGCAGGAATTTGCTGGCAGCTCACAGGTATTCCACGGCCTGTTGTGGTTAAAGCAGAGCAGCGTCCCTCAGTGGGAGGCAGCAGGCGGCCGAATCCCCAGCGCCGTGGGACTGGCAGGAGTGGGAACTGGGCCATACTGGTTCTGTGAGCTGAGCCTGAGCCTCACCTCTCTGTGCCTCCCCTCAGTGTGCAGCGGGGACTACGCTGAGCCCGACCTGACCAAATCCACCCCTCACCAAGGCTTCCAGAACAACGTGCCCCACTACGCCGAGACCGACATCGTGCACCTGCAGGGGGTGACGGGCAACAACATGTACGCAGTGCCAGCCCTGACCGTGGACTCCCTCACCAAGAAGGACATCTCCGTGGGGGAGTTCCCCCGGCAGCAGCTGCGCCTCAAGGAGAAGCTGGGGGAAGGACAGTTTGGAGAGGTACAGCCCTTCCTTCTCTGCTGCTTTTCCTCCAGCAGAAAGGAGGTGCCTGGCAGAGGGGAATCTCCTGGGCAGTGGGACTGAGGGGTCTGTATTTCAGTGCTTTAGTTTTATTTGAGTTTGCCCTCAGGGAAAGCTGCTCCCCCTTTTCCAGTCCTTTTTGCTATCCACACCCTCAGGTCTGTCTGCTTTCCCCACCCAGTTCTCCTTTTGGATGCACATTCTGGACACTTCTTAAGCAAGTGTCTTGTCACCCCTTCTTGTACAACCCTGGCAGTGATTTTATATCTTTAACCATTAATTTATTGGAAGAAGTTTGGAACTGTGTGTAGTCATTAGAGTATTTATCTCTTTATCTCTGGGTATGTGCACATGTGAGGTGTTTGCATCAGGGACACACATGCACTTGCTTTTCTCCTCTTTTTTCCTCTGGAATTAAAAGGATTTTGGATAACTGGCTGTAGTTCCTGGATGCTCCTCAGTGAAGTCTGAGCAATGCCTCAAGCCAGGCCATGGTTTGATGGCTGTGGACTCGTGTGAGGTGCTTTAGTGTTAGGGACACATCTGGCTTTGATCCCTATGCTTCTGTGTCATGGGCTGTGTCCTGCACATGTTTTGCCAGGATCAGGGCCAACCCTTGGGTCATTTCTGATCCCAGCTGTGTCACCTTCACTGATCACTCACTTGTTCATTGTGCCAGCAGTGACAGACCCGTGAGCTGGCAGTGATGCTGCTTTCCTCTGGTTTTCTGCCTGTGTGTGTGCTCTTACAGCTGCCTCTGCCTTCTGCCCTGCAGGTGCACCTCTGTGAAGCTGATGGCCTGCTGGAATTCCTGGGAGTCTCATCCTCAGAATTCACTCACCAGCCGGTTCTTGTGGCAGTGAAAATGCTGAGATCAGATGTCAACAAAACAGCCAGGTAAGTGCACCTGCAATGCCAACCAGCTGGGGAGGAAAACAAACACTCCCCAAGCACAGCTTAACCCTGGGGACTGCTGTGGGAGTGTTGTGTGTCTGTGGTGGGTGTTCCACGTGTTCCTGGATGGAAGGAGCAGGACTCAGCAGGGAGTTGGGGGTAGGGGAAGCTGGAATGCCAGACTGGAATGCTGCATTAATCCTGTTTGCTGGGAAAGGTCAGCGTTGAACACGAGCTCAGAACCAGTCTGACACCTGTGTGTGCAAAGTGTGAATGACCCTGAGCTGAGAGCACAGCACTCAGGAACAGTCTGTTGTGCTGCCCTCAGGAACAGTTTGGGGTTCAGAGGTGTTTTCTGTTTGACAAGGAACGATTTCCTGAAGGAGATCAAGATCATGTCACGGCTGAAGGACCCCAACATCATCCGGCTGCTGGGCGTGTGCGTGCGGGACGACCCCCTGTGCATGATAACAGAGTACATGGAGAATGGAGACCTCAACCAGTTCCTGTCCCACAGGGAGATCTACAGCAAGTTTGCCATTTCAAACAACATCCCCTGTGTCACGTAAGAGAAGCTTTTTTGGGATAAAGCAGTTTTATCTGCCGTACCTTCCCAGCAGGGACCTTCCTGCAGCCTGGCTGCTGCCATGGCACGTGGACACTGGTCCTGCTTGCTGTGGGGTTGTTCCTGAGGCCTCTGAGTTCCCCTGAAGTGCCCCTGACAGAGCTGTTCTGGTCACAGAGACCATCCTAGATGTATTTATTGGGGTGACCATCTATTTGTGTTAGTGGGTTTGCATCTAATATTTCATTAATATGAAAAGCAGTTACATTACAGCAAGAATTTTGGGATGAAAATCAAGAACGTCTCTTCGGCTTCTCAGAAGGTTCATATGTTCCCTGGTGTCCAAAAAAATATTGCATGAGAGGAGCTGAGTGTGGAGCTTCAGTAAGGAGAAGATTTCATCAGCCAACAGAAGGAGAATATTTGGCAAAGAAAACCACTTTTTGTCAGTAGTGGCACTCATCTTCCTCCTCAGTGGAAGGATTAAATCTGACATAAAAGCATCTCTGCTATTGCAGAAATGCTTTTCTCAGAGGAGAGTGGTGTAGGACTAATAATATATCCTGCTTGATAAGGAGCCCTGCACTGGGCAGGAGCTGCAGCACTGCTGAGCCTTTGGCATGTTCCTCCCCAGAGGATTGCAGGGATTTGTGGCTCAGGCACAAGGCAGGCAGGCAGAGCCAGCTCTGCTGGGCTGGACAGGAGGTGCCTGGGTCTTAGCATGGCCAGACAGCACCAGCCTTGCTGCCAGGACCTGTCAGGAGTGTTAACCTGGGGTAGTGGAAGGTGTCCCTGCCCATGAAATGATCTTTAAAGTCCCTTCCAACTCAAACCATTCAACGATTCTGACAGTCCCCTTTTTTTCATGTTCTGGTGACAAAGACCTTTTTTTTTTGACCTTTACTGGAAAAATACAAACTGGGAGCAGTTTATCAGCTGTGTTCTGATGAGCACTTGGTTGTGTGAAGCATTTGAGCAGCAGCAGTGGGAAACAGGCTGAGCAGCACAGAGCAGTGCTGTGGGAAGAATGCTGAGTGTGATGGTCCAAACTCTGTCTGTGTATCCTGCAGCTTTATTAATCCTATCTTCATTTTGCTAGTGGAGGAATTAAAATTAAATTAGATGGAAAATGCATCTGTTTCTATTTTCAGTAATGTTTGGCATATTTAAAACCAAGTAAACTCTCTTTCATGTGAAGTGACACACTTATGTTAATGTAAGTATTCAATAGTGGTGTTGTTTGAAATACCAGGCTAAGTGGTTTTTAAGATATGAGATTCTGAGCTTAATTTTTCATGTCTTTCTGCAAGAAGTTGGTGCTTTGATGCGTGAACTCTTTGAAAATCTCGAGATTAATGTTTGATATTAAAAAAAATAAATAAATCTAAAGGATGTCAGGTTGTAAAGGCCTGAATTTCAGGGACAGCCTGTCTGCTCCTGCTTACTCAGCTCGGGAGCTGGGCTGTTCATGGCCTGGAAAGAGACAGTTCAGTTCCACTGTTATGGCAGGAGATAAAACAACAGATCACTAACACATCATGCACAATGAAGCCTCGAGTGTGGGGCAGCTCCACTGATTTTTTTTTTTTTTTTTGTTG
>VXAC01001659.1:591945-615171 GCA_013399225.1 Rhipidura dahli
GTTGTGTTTTCCTTTGCTGCAGCCACTCCAACCTGCTGTACATGGCCACCCAGATCGCCTCGGGGATGAAGTACCTGGCATCCCTGAACTTTGTGCACAGGGACCTGGCAACTCGCAACTGCCTGGTGGGGAACAACCACACCATCAAGATTGCAGACTTTGGCATGAGCAGGAACCTCTACAGTGGGGATTACTACAGGATCCAGGGCAGAGCAGTGCTGCCCATTCGTTGGATGGCCTGGGAAAGCATCCTCCTGGTAGGCACTGCACAAAGCCTCCCTTTGAGGGGAGAAAAGGAGACTCAGAGGTGACCTTATCACTCTCTAACAACTCCCTGAAAGGTGGTTGTTGTAGCCAGGTGGGGGTTGGTCTCTTTCTCCAGGCAGCAGCTGACAGAACAAGAGGACACAGACTGGAGCTGCACCAAGGGAAATTGAGGTTGGGGATTGGGAAGAAGTTTTTTACAGAAGGAGTGATAAACTTCTGGAATGGTCTGCCCGGGGAGGTGGTGGAGTCACCATCCCTGGAGGTGTTTAACAAGAGATTGGATGTGGCACTGGGTGCCAGGGTTTGGTTGAGGTCTTGGGGCAGGGGTTGGATTTGATGATCTTGGAGGTCTCTTCCAACCTGGGGATTCTGGGATTCCTTCCTGCCTCTGGTTTTCACTGTGCCCCTGAAGCAGTGACACATCTGTGTGCCAGCCCTTGCACCACCAATACCTGTGCTGCACCTGGGTGAGAAATCCATGGGGTTGTGTTGGACATGACTCATGTCCTGGGAAATACAGCAGGGAATGCTTTGGGTTGGAAGGGACCTTAAAGCTCATCCCACCCCACCCCTGCCATGGGCAGGGACACCTTCCACTGTCCCAAACTGCTCCAAGCCCGTCTTGGACACTTCCAGGGATCCAGGGGCAGCCACAGCTTCTCTGGGGCCTGGTTTCTGTTCTGTGCCTGACATTCCTGCTGGAATTGTGAGGAAGTTGCCCCTCTGTGCTTATTTCCCCAGCTGGGAAGCTGAGATGGGCAGGGACAAAGCTTCATGAGTTTCAAGTGCCAGGTCTGGTTTGAGGCAGTGGGGTTTTTTCATGTTTAAGGGTCCTGCTGTCCCCCCTCAGATTGTTCCACAGCCCAAACACATCCAGTCTGGAGGATATTTAGCCAAATATTTCATTCTTGTAGTAGTTGGTGAGTTACTTTCTTGCAACATGCTCTCCAAGTACCCAGGAAAATTGTAGTTACCTCTGCTATAAAGGCTGCCAGCCCCAAGCTTTCCTAAATCCACCCTCTTTTCCTGGTTACAGCTGCATCTAAACCATAAATCACTCCCATCTTCCAAACCTCGACAGACTGCAAGGGTTGTCAGATAAGCCTGGGTAAAGTGGGGCTTGGATGTTTTCTGCCCAAACAGGCCCTCCAGCCCCTCAAGTGTTTTGTGTTATTTTCTGAGCAATCTTCTTTTTGCTTCTCCAGAAACACATTGTTCCAAACACAGCCAGTTTGGGCACATTTTTTTTTTTGAAGACAGAAAACAGGGACAGCGAGAAGATTGTCACTGGCTTCTTACATGTGCAAAAATCAAAATTGTCTTGGGCCTTTCTCTAGGAGTCTGGAGTCTGCTCTGGCTCTGCTTTCACCCTGAGGGCTTTGCTTCCCTTTCAAAGGCTTTTCTGGGAGCTCTGCTGTTTTGGGTGGAGGTAGGCTGTAGCTGTCCACCCCTCCCTTCCCCAGTTCATTTAATTCTGCTGCAAACAGAATTTCTTAGGAGGGACAGAAGTTTCTCACCTTCTCTAGAACCTGCTCCCTGTTACAGAGCTCTGCCCCTGTGAAAACTGCACCTTCTCAGGGCTTGTGGGACCCCACGTGCTCCTCCTGCCCCACAAACAGCCCCATCATCCCCGTGTGTGTGGCTGGGAGCTCTTTCTGGAGCATTTCCCCAGGTGCACACCCGTGTTGAGCTGCAGAGGGTGCAGACTGGAAGGGGCTCTGCTGCAGCTGGGCTGGCTGAGCAGATCCTCTCTGTCCCACAGGGCAAGTTCACCACAGCCAGTGACGTGTGGGCCTTTGGGGTGACCCTGTGGGAGATGTTTGTGCTGTGCAAGGAGCAGCCCTACAGCCTCCTGACGGACGAGCAGGTCATCGAGAACACGGGGGAGTTCTTCAGGAGCCAGGGCAGGCAGGTAAGGAGTCCAAGGGGGGCTCTTTCTTCACCCACCCCGCTGCCCTCACCTCGTCTGCAGCACTCTCTGCTTCTACTCAACTCCTCACCTGTGTCCTGCCTCTCCTCCCCCTTTTTCTGGGCTCACTGCACCAATTTTCCTCTCTTGGAGTCCCACTGGAAGAATCCCTCTGCCCTTTCCTGCTCCTTTCCTGTTCTAAACCACTTCACTCTGCCTTGTCTTCAGCTTTTCCAGGCTCTCCCACTCAATCTTCTCACTCCTTTCCTCTCCCACCAGCATTGTCTCTGAAAGAAGAGGAAGCAGGAGGGGGTTGAAGTGGGAAGGAGCAGTTGTTGGTTCCCAGGGATTAAATTCTCCCTGTAATATCTCCACATGTGCCAAAAAGCCTTTGGCCATCTCCAGCTGCTGAAGGGCTTTTCTGTGTCATTTTGTCCCCACTGCTGCTGCCCTCAATAGACACCAGTGATGGTGCAGGACACTCCATCTCCTCAGTACCCAAAGCTGTGGAGTGACAGTTCAGAACAATTCTCCCCAAAATTCACCTTTGGCACTGGAGAATTAAGGGAAAAAAAAGTGATGGGGGGTTTACTCACCATCTCCCAAATACTAATGATTAGGGAAGAGCTTAAAAGAAGGGAGGCTAAAAAATGAGAGGGAGAAATGAACTCATTGTGCCCAGCTGTGCTGTAGATAAGCTCTAAAAGCTGTTCTTTCTGTCTCTGCTAACAAGCTGTCACGATGCTTAGAAAGCCTCATGGGTTGTCTACGGTGAGTTGAAAGTGCTTGGATTTTATTGTGGTAAATGTGGGTTTGGTTTGTGTTTTGCTGTCTCTTGGGAGACAAATCTCTCAGAAGCCTTGATGTTTTCTGGGGGACAAAGGCCTGTTTTGTGACCAGCTCGTCAGACAAGTTGGCAAAGTGTCCGTGGTGCTGTTTGAGAGGCTCTGTCCAGATTCTGCTGCCAGCCTGGGGCTGGATGGATTCCAAACACTGCATGGTGGCTGTGTCTTGTAAACCTGGAATGAAACTGTCTCTTGGTGTTACTTTAGTAAAGCTTCAGTTCAGTTTGTGAAAACCCCACTGAAATAAATACTGTGACTCTCTTCCTTTCAGATCTATCTCTCCCAGACTCCTCTGTGTCCTAACCCTGTGTTCGACCTGATGCTGAAATGCTGGAGCAGGGATATCAAAGATCGTCCCACTTTTGACATGATCCACCAGTTCCTGCTAGAACAAATGGAATCCAACATTTGACTCCAGGAAAGAGGCAAACTGTCGAGAACAGAGTGACTTTGGGGTCTCTTTGCCTGTCCCTCACAGTCTGGGCCCTATTTCAGCTGGGACGTCCATGGCAGCTGCTCGTTCTCTTGGCCATGGTCTGACACACAGGACCAGAGGATCTCATTTGGTTGAAAATAAATCATCTCCTCTTCTGAATCATTTCCTGGGAATACTGTGAGAGAGGGGTTTTATTGGATACCCACACACCTTTGGGCAAAAGGAATGAGTACAACTTGGAGGGACTCGGAGCTCTCTCCTGGCTGGAAGAGAAGGCGCCGGCCGGCGAGAGCAGGTTCCTGGAAGGAAAGACTGCAGCCTTCTAGAGCTATTCCATGAAATCAGATGGAAGTCTTGTGCACATTAGCAAGTGTTTCTGTGTAGCTCTTGCTACAGACAATGGTGAGAGGCCAGAAACATCAGGAGCTGGGAAATGGTTTAATGGACTTGGGAACTGACGGAGCATTTGGGAACCCTTTGGGAGTTGACACTGCCAGGGTCCACAGAAGATGCTGAAACAAGAGTCCAAGATGATGTTCTGTTTTCCTGTGGTTGTTAAGCACTGCTTTGGTTATATATGTGCGTTTTCCCCACACTGGATTTTTTTTGTTTTTTTGTTTTCTAGAAAAAATGATTTTGAAAATGAATGTTAAAGGTCATTGGGAGGTCGCTATGTTAGAAGGTCTTCCTCTGACCTGCAAATTAAGGTTAGGGTAGGGAGTTTGTATTGAGAAGTAGCTGATACTGTACTACTGTCACTACGTAGATTTATTAACCTAATGAACTTGTAGCCACAATGGACTGATGTGCAATTAATCCTGTATAATTACCCATCAATATGAGATCTCTACATCAATGCTGTTACGTGGGAGAGGGAACTTAGATTTGGTGGAACCGGATGGCTGAGAGCAGAGCCCTCTTTGTCACTTGTCACAGCTCCCACGAGAGGGACAGGGGGAGCACACAGGTCACAGTGTGTGTGTGGAGCCCGAGGTTCCTCTCCAGGTGTGCAGCAGGTTGGTGCCGTGGCCAGGCAGGGGCAGCTCAGCCCAGGCTCTGTCACTGCCCTGTCACAGGAGGCCCCAGGGCTGGGCTGTCCCCTGTCCTTTATCTGACATCCCCTGTCCTTTATCTGACATCCCCCGTCCTTGATCTGACATCCCCTGTCCTTTATCTCAGTTCAGCCCGGTTACTCATTGAAATCGAGGTTGCTTTTTGTGTGTCCTGTCACAAACAGCTCCTTCTCTGGAGGGTTTTAGAGAGCTCTGAAATCCATTTGGAGCGAGTTAGAGAATTCAGTGTGTTTCTACAATAAATCCATTGTGGATTTACCAGGTGCCTGGGGAATACTCTGCTATTCCCTCTCTAATCATTTAGCAAGATACTTAGGACCAAACCAAATATTTCATAAGCTGGGAGGAGATGAAAGCTCAGCACTTGGCTTTTTTTTTTTTTTTTTTAAAGTAGAATTCAGCATAAAATGTATTTCCAGTAAAGATTATAAAGATAATTTCTCATGTTAGCCACAAGCAGAGATGAGTGGCTGGCTGTGCTGCGAGAGGGGAATGGCTGAGTGGTTACAACACAGGGATAATTGTGCTAAAAGAAAAACCCTGCTTCTGGATGGGCAGATGCCAGCCTGGAGCGTGGCATGGCTGTGTCTGCTCCCTGGGAGCCTCCCAGCTGTGCCTGGGCTGTTCTGCTGGGGATGTGTCCCCACCCCAGCTGCTCCTCTGAGCCCCTTCAGGGCTGAGGAGCCAGAGGGCCCAGGTGTTCTCATCTCCCTGCAGGGATACCTGGAATCTCACCCCCAAATAGTGATTTGGTTTTTTTTATTCCCCCCTGTGCCTGGGGTGAGCTGCCCTTCCCTGTGGGAGTCAGAGCCAGCAGGTCCCTGCTGCAGCCTGCTGGGGGCTGTTGCCTGGCAAACCCCTCAGCCAGGGGATTTTTGGAGCATTCCTGCCCCCCAGGGCATGTCCCCAGTATCACCCAGCCGTGTGTGTGGTCCCCTGTGCTCCAGAGCTGGGAGCTCTGTGCTTCTGTGACATCTGGATGTGCTGTTCCTCCATTGACATGGTGACATACAAAGTTTGTCTCATATCAATAAATTCTAACGATAACCTTGACAAAAATGAATTTCTATCTTTTTTTTTTCTTTACCCAGGTGTCTGCCCTAAGAATTGAGATTTCGGTGTGGCTGTTTAGTGGCTCTCTGGGGAGTGTGTGACCCCTGGTTTGGACCATTCAAAGAAGGGAGTTTTGAAGGGAGTTTCTGGAAATGCTGGAGAGGTGCTGGCCCAGATCCCCTTGGGCTGGTGGGACCTGGACAGGCCTGGGGTTGTTGGTTGGTGCTGCATTTCAATAAGCAACTTTTTCACCTCAGTGTTAAAATCAGATGCTTTAGGCTGGGAGGAGCCTTTGCAGGTCCCTTACCAACCTAAACCTGAGCTGATTTCAAAGTTCCCTTGGGGTGCTCTGGGCTTTGAAAATCTCCAAGGTTGGAGATGCCACCCCTGACCCTGGCCCTGTTCTGTGCCCATGAAGAACTTTCCTGGTTCCTTTTGGGCCTTTCCCTTGTGCCTGTTCCCTCTTGGTCTTCCACTCTGCCTTTCTGAGCTGAGCCCACTGTACCCCTGGCAGACCCTGGGATTGCCCCTGATCAGATCTTAGGTATTTGGGCAAACTCAAATAGATTTTATAAAGGCTCAGAATATCAGATCTCTCCGTTTAGGCAACAAGGACAGGAGTCAAAGCAGCATTTTTATCTTCTCAGGTATAAGTTCAAGGGAAATTATGCTTTAAGATCTTGAAGGTCCCTTCCAACCCCAACCAGTCTGGGGTTCTGGGATGTTTAATCAATTCTGTACAGGAGTTAGATATTCACTGATTTATTTCTGTCTTTACTGGCTGCAAATATCCTTGACAGAGGAAAGTTTTGGCCAGAAGGAGAAGCTGCTGCTGCTCCATCTGCAATCCAGTCAGTATTCCAGGAGTTCTGAAACATCCACAAAATCCCAGTGAGATTTTATAGGCTGAAGGCCCTGGGCCAGGCTCAGCAGGTCAAGTATTGCAAATTTTACATCCCCCAAACTGGATTTTAATCTTTTCCTTCCCTCCCCCTGTGCTGGGTGCCCTCACCTTCCTAATGATCTTCTGCCCCTCGCACGTCACTGTGTCGCTCTTGGAAAACCTGTACTGAGGCACGTGTGGCTGAAGTTGTTCTGAAACACAGGAGCAGCACATCAGAACCCCCTTCAGCAGCTGGGAGAGCACCTGAGCACAGCTGGGTGCCTTTGCTGCCTCCAGAGCAGCTCCTGGGGCAGCGTTTGCAGTTTAAACCTCCCTGGGATCCCCCATTGCCCAGCTCTGGCCAAGCCCCACCGAGGCAGGGCTGGCCTGGGGTTCTGCCTCAGCCCCAGAGGAGAGGAAGGGCTCTCCAAACACACAGAAGAGTTGGGTAGTTTTCATCTCCTGAAGGAAACCTCTCATTCCATCCTTTCTCCTTGCTGGGGCAGTGAAATCCCAGCAGGGTTGGAATCATTTGCACAATTCCCAGCTGATACTGAGGCTGACCCTGCTCAGACACCAAAGAAACAAAACCCTGCAGGTCCTGCATGGACAGCTCTGGCTTCTTCACCCTTTAAAGCTGCTGTCCTGCAGGAACCACACCTCTACAGCAAACAGCTTCCACAGAAAATTGCAAAAAGACTCAAGACTGATGGGAAAAGTGGTTTTAAAACTTACATGGTAAGTACTTGATAATTAGATAGTTTCATTATTCCATACATGACAAACACAACAACTGCTTCAAGCAGCAGCGCAGCTGCAGCTCCAATTGCAATTCCAGTCAGCTGGAAGGGGAATTTAGGGAGAAAGGAGTTAATAATTTTCAGTTTCAGAAGTTACTATGTACTTTTTGGAGGGCTGAAGAACACTCAGCTCAGTGAGATGTCTAAAAGTCATAAAGACTTAATTTTTAATTCAAACATCTCATATGAAAGAAGTTTAAACTGCATCAGTGACCAGTGCTGAGCTCACATGCAAAATATTCCATGTTTTAATTCCCAAAGATCTGTGAGCTGATCCACTCAGTGTACAGGAGGTGCATGAGGGCCTGGAGTGCCAGGACACAGGGAATGGCCTTAAGCTGAAGGAGGGCAGGGCTGGATGGGATTTTGGGCAGGAATTGTTCCCTGGGAGGGTGGGCAGGCCCTGGCACAGGGTGCCCAGAGCAGCTGGGGCTGCCCCTGGATCCCTGGCAGTGCCCAAGGCCAGGCTGGACACTGGGGCTGGGAGCTGGCTGGGACAGTGGGAGGTGTCCCTGCCATGGCAGGGGTGGGATGGGATGGGATTTAAGGTCCCTCCAACCCAAACCATTACTGGGCTGTTCAGCAAACAGGAGCCCCTGTTGTGCACCTGCAAGGCAGAGTGACCATGTGATGCTGGGAATGGGAAGGAGATTTATCCTGCAGGAATTGGGCACTGAAGGATCATCCCACCCCGGGGCAGCGAGGAGCAGGGACAGGAGGGGTGGCTGAGCCCAGGGAACCCCTGAGCCTCGAGCTTTCCCTGCTGGCAGGCACAGCCAGGCTCTCCTGAGCTCTGGTGCTGGGTGGGGACCATGGACTCGTTGTTTGTGCTGGGGCCACTCACAGGGAACATCTGGCACCGCTGTCCCCAGAGCTGGGAGCCCTCAGGAAGCCTGAACAACGCTGGGGAACTCCTGTGCCCCTCCAAAACTTCCAGGTGGGGAGAGAAAGAGCTGTGTCCAGGAGAAGCTGAGGGGTTTTGTGCTGCAGATGGAACCTGCTGGGGGCTGACATCACAGAGGCTCCCGGGTGACAGCACTGGGCTGCCTCTCCTCCCCCCCTCCCCAGCAGGAGCTGTAACACCACCATGGCATGCTACAAGGGGAGCAACATCTTCCCCAGAAACCCCTACCACATCCCTGGGTAAGTTCATGCAAAACACCCATTTCCAATGCAAATAGCTCTGCTTGGGATCAGGGAGTGTTTATGGCTCGTGATGTTCTGGTTTTTCCTAAAGATGCTGTTCAGTATTCTGTGTGACAGTGCTCTGAGGGGCACGGAGCTCCAGGAGAAGCAGCACTTTGCAGAAGGGTGTTCTGGGCAGGGAGAAACCCAGCACCTGCAGGGCAATGTGGCCATGTGGGAACGAGCTTTATCCTGCAGGAATCAGTGACAGACTATGCTATAGCACATGGACAGCAAAGCCAAAATTGTTCTTTTTTCCCCCCTTTTTTCCCATTTCTTTTAAGCTGCCAAATGTCACCAGAGCTGCTGGGCACAGTTTGGCTTCCAAACTGTCGTAATCTTTGCATCAAGGATTTTTGGAAGTCTCCTTTGAGTAAATAATTGTGCAGATGTGACACCCTCTGGTCACTGGGCTGGGTCAGGGACTGGGAAGTCCAGCGATCTACACCACAAGTAGTTGGATTTCTTTCCAAAGCTTTTTGTGGCACTCTCCTCTAAAGGCTTGGAAAGAAGGTAGCCTGGATATGAGGCAATGATTTACAGGGGAGAAGGTAAGCTATGAATGGGAGGAATGAGAGATTTGCTGTGAACTAAGAAGTCGTGTGTGGGGTGAGACCCGGTCTGGGATGTGGAAGGGGTGGTCCCCAAGGAGAAAGCAGCTGCTGTGGGTACAGAATCCCTCAGATTAGCCCGGGATGGGGTGGGCAGTGAGCCCTGGCACAGGGCAGGAGCAGCCGGGGCAGATCCCAGCCACAGGGACAGCGTGGAGCAGATTCCCCCGAGGCTGCTCCTGCAGTGAGGACCGAACCAGCCCTTCTCATCACACTGCCGGGCAGCATTTCCCATGAGAAAAGCTCTGAGGTTGGGGGTTTTAACCTCGTTTTTGCGTTGCTGTGCCCATCCGGTGTGACATTCCGTGTGCGCTGCCACAGCCGTGCCGGGAATGACGCGGGACAGCCGGGAGGGAGCCGCGGCTGGAACCGCAGCCCCAAAAACCCTTCAGCACCTTCCCTTGCTGAGCCCGGCCCGGCTGCAGCTCCCCCGGGAGCAGCTCCTTCCCTTGCTGAGCCTTGCCCGGCTGCAGCTCCCCCGGGAGCAGCTCCAAGCCCCGCTTCGGACACGGCAGCTGCGGCTGCTCCTCTGTGGAGCCGCTCCGGGGAGGAACCAAATGATGCTGCTGCTGCATTTCTTGGTGCTGTGCAGGCTCCGGACACCCCCTGAGCCCCCTCCCCGTGGGTGCTGAGGGCCAGGAGGAGCTGCCTGAAGGGCATCACCAGCCTGGAGCCCCGTACTGGGGTGTCCCGGCAGGAGGGGTCGTGTCCAGGATGTCCCCAGGGGTCCCAGGAGGTGCCCCGCCTGTGCCAGCGAGCCCGCAGACAACCCGAGAGCATCACAGCACCCAGGCCAGGCAATATTGGTCACAGCAGGAGGCTGAAAAGCCACCACAGCGCCCCAGAGCCTGAAGCCAGCGAGTGGGGTGGCTGGGGAAGGGCTGGGTGGGCAGGGAAGGAGGCAGCTCGTGAGTCCCGGGCACCGGGCACAGCCCTGCCCTGGCTCTGAGCAGCTGGGAGGGGTTTGGAGGCGACCGAGGATGGGCCCAGGGCCAAGGCTGAGGCAGAGCAGGTTTGGGTGGCAGCCTGGGAGTGGCGATGGAGGAGATGGGGCTGGGCAAGGGCAGGGCCAGCCGGGCTCAGCCCCGGGCGAGCGGCTGTTTGGTGCTCACCAGCCCGGACCCCCAAGGGAGGGATCCCCAAAAGGGATCAGCGCCCCAGCACAGGGGCACAGGCAGCCCTGCTGGGGCTGCTGCCTTCCCCAGGCTTTTGGCAGCAGCACTTTGAGCTCCCTCCGTGGCAGATCCCCTCCTGGGCACCCCGACTGACTCACAGGAGAACGGAGCCCTTTCTCAGCCCAACCATCACTTTGTCCCTGCTCAAAATCCCTCCAGCCATCCTGTCATTATTTGGGCTGTGCCATCTGTGCCCTCGCTCACTTTTGTCATCCTGGTGTTGCTTTCCCTCGTTGCAAGACTGGCTGCGAATCCCTGGGGATGAGCCAGGGAGCTGCCGGGGAGGAATCCTGCACGCAGAGAGGGGAAACCTGCCAAGAGTAAATGCACGGCTCTGCTCGCTGTTGTTTAAACTATTTGGAAGGGAAAGTACTTACTCATCATCTTATGATCCTCGTGCATCATCTGGCTTTGTCCCCGGCTCCACGCTGGGCTCATTGATGGAATATTTCTGTCTGTCCCCGGGCAGCTCTGCCTTTCTCCAGCGCTGGAGTAACAGCACCGTCAGGAAATCTGACACTGGAGCAGCTCCAGTTTCTCGTGGGGACTCAGAGCAGAGCCAGAGCTGCAGCACCTGCCCTGCCCTCGGCCACCAGCGAGACACGGTGCCCATCCCAGGGCTTGGGCAGCGGGGAGATCCCAAAAAACCAGAGCTGTGTTTGATCCTGGGGCTGACCACGTTGGCAGTGCCTGGGTGGGCTCCTCAGCCCGGGCCCCCTCCTCGCTCTGAGCAGAGAGAGAAGGCTGCAAGTGAAGAATTACTCTGATTTTTCAGTTTCAATACTGAGCAAGAGACACTGGGGTTTTCTCAGTGTTTGTCAGAACAAAGAGGCCCTGCAAAGTTTAAACTGGGGCAGGCTGAAATGGAAAGGATGTTTTAACTGGGGGACTGTGGATGCTGGTGCTGCCAAAGCCACTGCAGGCTGTGCTGGGAGTTTCCCATCCACAGGTGCTGCTCCCTGACCTCATCCCGTGGTTCTCCACGAGCCAAGGGCCTGTGCCTGTACACGCCTGTGAGCTGAGCCAGTTTCCATGATGAGAACACACACGTGAAACACGGACCCTGCCTCCTGTGCCACCCTCAGTTCTGCCCCCCGTGCTGCTGCTGCTTCCCCCGGGATCATCCCATCCCTCACCTCCCCTGGGCTCCTGGACAGAGCCTTGCCAGGGTACAAAAGCTCTGCAGCAGATTTGCACTGCCCAGGGCAGGGCTGGATGGGATCTTGGGCAGGAATTGTTCCCTGGCAGGGTGGGCAGGCCCTGGCACAGGGTGCCCAGAGCAGCTGGGGCTGCCCCTGGATCCCTGGCAGTGCCCAAGGCCAGGCTGGACATTGGGGCTGGGAGCAGCCTGGGACAGTGGGAGGTGTCCCTGCCCATGGCAGGGGTGGCACTGGATGAGCTTTAAAGTCCCTTCCAGCCCAAACCAGCCTGGGATTCCATGATTATCCCACCAGTGGCCATCTTGGTGACAGCTCTCTCTTGATTTCCTCCTCAGCTATGGGGGCTACGTCCCCCAGTTCACCTTCAGGTTTGGGAAGACCTATGGCAGAACCACCCACGATGTGCTGATGGATCCCACTGTCAGCAAGAGCCACCGCTCCGTGCTGGCCCCGCTGGACAACAAGGAAAACCTCCTCGAGCTCCATTACCACATCGAGCACCCAGGTGAGCAAATGGACCCTGCTAATGAGCCCAGGGCTAATTACCAGTGGTGGGGGTCTTTGTTTCCCTGGGGATGGCCACGCCAAGGTGTTGCTTTCTCCTTTCTCACGGGGAATTTGTGCTGTGCAGCTTCTTGCAAACTTTTGGCCTCTCTGCTCCTCCTGGCCCTGTTTTCCAGGATCCAGGCCTCCACTACACAGGTGGTGTTTACAGCTTTATTCCTGGAGATTTGCATTTGCATTTCCTTGGACTAAATTAGAGCTGGGACAGACCCAACTAACCAGTTGGCCGAGTTGCTCTCCCATTATTCTGGTTCTGTCCTGGTCTCCAGTGCCTGAGCTCACGTTTGCTGCTCCTTGGTGAGGTCCTGGAGAGATGTGGGGCCATGGGGAGCCACTCCTGGCTGTGCTGATGAGGTCCCCAGCAGCTCCTGCTGTCCAGCTGGCCCCCTGCAATCCCTGAGGCCCTCCCCAGGTGCTGCCTGGTGTCCCTCTGGGTGTTTTATGTGATGGAGATCAAGGAGCTCATGGCAGTGTTGGGCCTGTAGCCACCTTTGGCAAACTCAGGACTAAGACTTTTTCTCAAGGTCTGGCTTTGATAAAGCCTCAGTGACAGGCACCAAGTGCTTTGCTGTTTTCTATCAGTTCAATCCCACTTGTTTTCTTGCTGGAAGTGAAATCAGGCTCTGCTGTGGGGGATCTCTTCCTTCTGGTGACCAATGGCAGCACCCAGGGAATGGCTGGAGCTGTGTCAGGGGTGGTTTAGGTTGGAGATCAGGAAAAGAGCTCATAGGGATTTCTCAAGTACAGAACAACCTAAGTTTCCCTTTCCTTTGGTTTGTGGGAGAGAGTGGATGCAACATTCTCATTAATAATGAAGTAAAATTTGCACTCTGGATTGAAGAATCATTTTAATCAAGGATTTTTCTTTATTTTGTTGCCAGCCTGGGCACTTGATAATTCAGTTGCATAGAGCATATTTGATATACTTCACAAAGTTATATACAGAATATATTCACATTATTCTGTAATTCTGGGCAGATTGCAAACCTAAATGCCCACCAGAAGTTTGTACTCGTGCAGGAAAGGGCAGATTTTGATGATTTGAGCAGATTGGCAGAAATCATGGAATCATTCAGCTTGGGAAAAAAAAAACCCCTCTGAGCTCGAGTCCCACACTAATCCAGCCCTGCAGATGGAGCCTCTGCTGGAAGATGGTGCCTCTTCATCCACAGGCTCAGCCCTGGGATGCAGCTGTGCTCCCAAGGGGAGCTCTTGGGAAGGCTGTAATGAATGACCAGAGGGTGGAAAAGAAACGATCTACAAGCACAAAAATGGCAGGAATTTGGTTTGTTTTTTAAAAAAAAGACGAGGCTGACATAGTAACAGTTTTCCAATGAGGAAAAGGTGGCTGAGGGAGGAGGAGTGATGCTCATCTGGAGGGGAAAATGGGCTTCACTGCTGGCACAGAGGAACAGAAAGTGCCTGAGCCAGGGATCACACGGCCATGGGGGATATTTAAGGGGAAATCAGACAGATTTCAAGCTCAGCTGTCCCTGCAGAGTTTCAAATCACAGAGCTCTGTCCCTGGTTCCAGTGGAGATATTCAGCATTTCCTGGATGTCAGATAAATTTTTTCCAGCCAGTGTTACAGCAGATCCTTTCCTTGATGAGCAGCAACGGTGCCAGAGCAAGAATTCCTTGGAGGGGGCTCTGTTTGGGGTGGACAGACAGAGCCACGTGGAGTTAAGGATTGAGGATTTTTTTTCCCCCTTTACTACTTTTTAACTTGTCCATTTTACCATTTAGGTGGCACTTGGAATAAATGTTAGTAACTGGGATTGGTGCAGGTTTTCTGTGCAGGCCAGTTTGTCCCTGGGGCTGATGCCACAGCCATGGGATGTGCGTGGGGTGGATCCTTGAGGTCTCTTCTAACTTGAGCCATTCTCCTTCTACACCATTGACCTCCAGGCTCCTTTTTATACCCCTGGAAGGGAATAATGGGAATGGGGGCCACTCCTATCCCCTAACTCAGAGTCTGTCCTTCAGGGTACGTCACCTTCCAGCCCATCAACAGCCTCCCTGAGATACCCCTCGGGCCGCAGCCCGTGGTCACAGCAGCACCAGAGGAGCCCATGATGACCCACATGGTGCCCACGCACTGGAGGAGCCCCCCGGACACGGCAGCGCCCGGCACCCGGCAGACCTGGCTGCCCCAGGAGCAGCTGCGGGGGCTGGCCCTGCACCCCGCGGCCGAGGAGCTGGAGAGGGAGGTGGCCAAGCCACCCCTGGCCTGTGTCCTGGGGAAAGCAGCTGGAGCCTGCCAGTGTTACAACGGAGGGAGCAAAACGGTGAGCGGGGCTTGGCGGGGCTGGTGGGTGCGAGGAGGGGATTTTGCCCGGGTGAGGGTGGCAGGGGCAAGGGGGTTAAAGTGTCCTGTAGAGAAAGAGCAGGTACACAAAGTGTTCCCGGGAGTAGCAAATCTACTCCATCTTCAGCAAATGGTTTTAGGCCTTAATTCCAGCTCCCACTCAAAAATGCTTAATTTCTCATTTGGATGGGTTTGGCTTCAAGCTGTGTTATGCTGTGCTGGGTGGCCAGGTTTGTGCTTCCTTAGGGTGTCCTTGGAGCTCTGAGGCTGCCTCTTCCTCCTCCTCTTCTTCCTCCTTTTTCTCCTCCTCCTCCTCCTCCTTCCCAAAAGAGAGCACTCCCAGCACCTTTGGTAACACTTCTGACTCTGTATCTCCCCCACCTGAATTTCCCACCATTGTTATCCCCCATTAAACACCAGTACTGGGATTTGCCCATGAGCTGGGAGCTGTTCAGCACAGCACAGCCAGTATCACTCCAGACCAGCATGTTTTATGTTTTTTAATTTAGAAAAAAAAAAATTATTATTTTTTAAAAAAACCCTTTTATTTCCTCTGGAGCCAGCAACAGCCCTTGTCACATTCCTGCAGCCAGGGCTCTGCAAATCCTCTGAAGGCAGAGATTAGAGGTTTGACACATGGGGTCAAAAGCTGGCTTGGATATAAATCCCAAGAAGGGGCATTCCTGCTCCTTGCCCTTGGGAACAGATTTGCACAGTGCCCAAAGCTCCCCTTGCTCTCCATGAGGATTTTGCAAACCCCTNCATGTTTTATGTTTTTTAATTTAGAAAAAAAAAATTATTATTTTTTAAAAAAACCCTTTTATTTCCTCTGGAGCCAGCAACAGCCCTTGTCACATTCCTGCAGCCAGGGCTCTGCAAATCCTCTGAAGGCAGAGATTAGAGGTTTGACACATGGGGTCAAAAGCTGGCTTGGATATAAATCCCAAGAAGGGGCATTCCTGCTCCTTGCCCTTGGGAACAGATTTGCACAGTGCCCAAAGCTCCCCTTGCTCTCCATGAGGATTTTGCAAACCCCTCCAAGGGTCTGCCCCTTGCTCATCTCATAATTTGACTTCCCCAGAGATGGCTGGGGCAGCTCTTAGTGTGGAGCTGGGAAGAACTGGAAGGGGCAGTCGCCCTTCCCAGCTCCTGGCAGTGCTTTAAGCACTGCAGCCAGCGGGTTTTACCGGTGCTTTATTTGGTTTCTCCTTTTGTTTGCAGCAGATACAAACCGGAGGCGTGGAACTGCCAGGAGGGGACATGGCTGATTACACGCTGCCAGTGCTGCCCGTCCCCAATGCCATCCGACAGAAAGCCATTTTCGGTAAAACACAGCACGGGGCCACCTCTGAAAAAATGCTGGGACCCCTTCTCCCTCATGGGGAAACCTCTGAGGTGTTGCCCAATAGCTCCAGCTTGTTTGGGATGGAAAATATCCCCGCTCCTCTCCCTCCAAGGGCGTTTCTTGGGGATGTTGTCAGCCTGTGGATGTCACTCTGTGCCCGTGGGCACTGGGAGGGATTCAGGAGCTGTGGGGCTGAGATCCAGAGGGTGAGGAGAGCTGGGCCTCGGGCTCTGCCCCACCCTGCTGGGGTGGTTATTAATCTCTTAGAAATCAGGTGTTTTCCCAAATCACCAAATCCACGCACAGGGGTGTGTGGCACCACCACGAAGGTACAAACCCCGTCCTACAAGGGCTGTTCTGAGAGCTCCCCACTGGCTCTGGGAGAAGCAGCAGCAGCAGAACTGTGCCAGGGGATGTGCTGAGCTCCTCCCTCAAGGATCCTTCACTCTGCAATCACAATAGTTCAGTTAAAAAGAGAGAGGGTCCCTTCCTTTGGTGTTTGGGCTGCTTTTCCGTTCTACCTCGCTAGGTTTTATGTAGTTTTAGACTTTATAAAGAGTTTATCTTGTGGGAATTTGTTGTATGGGCAGAGCAGATGAGGAAAAAAAAGTTGTTAGCCCCTGAATGTGAGTTAAATTCTGAGAGAATGTGGAAGAGCTGTAAAGGAAAAAAAAAAAAGACTAAGAAAATGAAATGGTTCTTCCATACCACATGGAGACCAACGAAAACCAGCTCAGGCCACTGTATTTTCCTTGGGAATCATAAGGAAAAAGCACCTCTTTCAGAGAAAATACCTCATGTGTAAGAGATAATTTACAATTTAAACAGATGAATTTTCCCTATTATACTTTAAGGTTTTATATTCATCCCAGGCTCCTCCACTCTCAGGGTGGTTGGTGTTTAGATGATCAGGGTGTGTTCTTGAGCAGAAAATGTTCTCTCTTGCCTCCATCCAAAGGGTACACTGGATACATCCCCTGTGCCCTTGACATCGTTGGCATGAACTACATTCTGTCGGTGAAGAAAGCCATGAAGGAATTTGACCGGCGCCAGGTAGATCATAGATTATAGATTATAGATTATTGAAATAAGAATGTGCATAATGCTGATGCTGATCCACCTGAATTTTCATCAGTAGGATTAGAACTGGGGTACAAGTACAAGCAAAATCAAACGCTGTCAGGTAACGCTGAAAAAACCACGAGCAATTAAATTCTGTAACTTGTTTCCTTGGGACATTAAGGGAGGATAAATGAGTTCATAAAAGGATTAAGTGAATCTATTGAGGGCTAGGTCAAGAGTGGCTGTTAAAAATGTTGCTCTGAGTGCAGAAATACAGGATGCAACTGTCTGCACTTCCCGTTTGGAATACATCTCCTCTGTCTGGTTGGCAGTGCTGGATGCCTTCCTGTGATACATCTCCCTTTTAATTGGTTGTAAGGCTTTTCCCTTTCCTAACACAATTTGTCTTAAAGGGATCTCGATCTTCTTTCTCCTCCTTTTGGGAAGGATGCAGAAAAATCCCTCCTGAAAGAATTGTTGTTCCCTCTGCTGTGAGAGCCCCCATACAATGACACATAACCTCCCCGGCACGGCAAAGCGGGATCCCTCCCGCAGCAGTCGATGGCTTACATTCAGAGCTACGCGTCCCTCCCTGCCCCCAGGATGGCGTGAGATCCCTGGATGCAGCGAGATGCCCGGGATGCAGCGAGATGCTCGGGATGCAGCGAGATCTGGGATGCGGCAGCCCCGCTGGTCCTGCGGAGCAGCTCCCCAAATGCCTCTGCAGCATCCCAGCCCTTCCTGCTGCCCGGGACCCACTGCCGTGCCTTCGTCCCCGAGAGTTTGGGGCTGATGTAGGAAAAACGTCCAAGATTGAGGATCCCCAGCTCACAGAAATCAGCTGGAAAGAAACGAATCAGCGGGGAGAGCAGCAGCGTTGTGCTTTGGATGGAATGTATTTCCCTGCGCTGGCTTCCTTCTCCTTCGCTGCTGCCGTGCATAGGAATTGAAACGGAGCAAAGGGAACAAAACCCGGGCATTTATCCCGGAATGTGCTGTTTGCCAAGCCTTTCTGCCCCCGGTGCCTTCAGAAGCGCCTGTGTTGCCGTGAATCAGCCGGGGAGGTGTCTGTGCTCCGCGGGATTCAGCGGAATCCGGGCTCGCAGGGCTCGGCAGCAGCGGAGGCTGCAGGGAGAATCACACCCCGTTTCTAGCTAAGATGGCTTCTGACTTCAAGCCACTTATCTCCTGCCCTAAATCTTTGTTGTCTTCGGTTACAGATGTGCCATGGATCACATCTCACTGCCTGCAGCAGGCAAAGCAGAAATCCTCTCGAGGAGCCACAGCCTGGGCTCCATCCCAGCCACAAAGGGCTCCACGGCCCCACGGCGTGCTGGGCTCCGTGACCCACATCCCCTCTCCTCATCCCAGGCACAGCTCCAGGGACACTTCCAGGGGTTCTGTGGCTGCAGAGCTGTGACCCCCAGCTGTGACACCCAGCCCCTTGTCTGCATCTGGAGGGCAGGGACGCTTTCAGGAGATGATTTAGACTCTTCCTTCAGTTAACTCTCCCTAAGCCTTCCCATTCCTCCTGGCCTGGGAATTCCGGGCTATTCCCGCTGGTGGCACTCATGGGAACACAAAGGGAGTCAAACCCAAGCACAGCCACAGCACAGGAGCAGTCCCAGCTCCAGGGACAGCAGGGTGGGAGCACGAGGCCTTTGGGACTCGGGGATGATCCCCAAGGGAAGAAATCTCCGCAGCCTGGACTGCAGGGATCCCAAGGACAGCACCTGGGCCATGCAGGATGAGGTGGCAGGGACTGCTGCCAGCACCTGCCAGGAGAAAAATTTATGGAGTGAAGAAAGGGACCATTTGATGTAGCTTTTAATTAGAAGAAAGCAGGACTGGAAAGAGAATTGCTTTATGTTGGCTTAAATATTTTATATAATGCAGAGTCAAAGCACATGACTTTGGTAAAAATAGTGTGTTTTAAAATAAACCGTTCCATGTTGTTGTGGGGATTTTTTGCTTTGTTTTTTCAGCTTTTGGAGAGAAATCCACCTTACACCTTGGGCACGAGATTTCCCCGGACACACTGGCCAGACACCAAAATTTACAGCCGTGCTGGACTCAAACCTTTCTACTCGGGCTTTGTACCACGTAAGTTCATCAGCTGAGTGAAAATGGAAGTCACTAATACTAATTACTGGGTTAAGTAGTGCTGTTATGGGCTGGAGTGGCACAGAAGTGAGCAATTCCTTAGATGTTCCACACAGCTAGTAGGGTTTTGTGCCGAGGTGCTGGAGCTGTGCCATGCCCAGCATTCCCACTGCCAGCCTCTCCCAGGCTTCACATTTCCAGCCACCTCCCCGCTGCAGAGGCAGGGGAGGCTCAGTGACATCCCACCTGTCACATGTCAGGAAAGGGATTTGTTCTAAAAAGCTTGAAGTCTGATAAAAAGGAAAAGGTAGATGATAGGAGGGGGTTGAGAAAGCACAAAAAGTGTAGGGAAATGGTGTTTGCCATCAGGACAGGTCCCTGCCTGAGCCCTGTGACGTCTTGAGCTGCCTAAAAGGAGAGGTCTGGAGGAATTTTGTGGGTAAGAGGAAGGTGTGTCCATGCATCTGAAAGCATTACTGTACCAGGCTGGAAAAATCCCAACAAATCAGCAACTAATGCATTGCTGTGTTTGGTCACGTTCAGTAATGTGGGTGGGAAATCATGGAGCTCAGCTGGGAAGAACTGAACCCATTGCTTGTCCTTACTGCAGTGCAGAGAGGGAAAGTGGGAGAAGACATAAAACGTGGTAGAATTGAAAGCAAAGAGTGGGAAAACAACTGTCCTGGCAGGGCTGGGCTGTGGGTGATGCGGAGGCTGAGAGCAGAGAGGAGAATGTTGAGCTGACACTGGGCCCCGTTCCTGCAGACATCGCCACTTCCCTGCCTCTGGAGCCACCAGTCAGCACAGTTTTAACTGCTCCAACCAGTCTGGCTCTGGGTGGAGAAAATTAATTAAGGCAGAAAACCTTTAAACAAAAGCAGTTATAATTTAGAACGCTGAACAGAATTTCTTCAGCAGGGAAGCAGCCTGCTCGCTACTGTCCAGCTTTGTCACTTCAAGTGATGCTGAACACATCAAGTGGTTCCACTGTAAAAACCTGCAGTTAATGCAGGGTTTTCATGAGACAAACCACTGTCACACTCATCAGGTGTTCAGCTCAACCCAAAAGCAGAGGCTGCACTAATATTGGATTTTCAGAACCTTTACAGTGCATTTTGAAATCACTGCAGGAGGGCTTTGTGCATGGGACAGGTTTGGTGTCACCTGTCCCAGCTGTGCCCAGCACCCCTGGGCCAGGCCAGGGCTCCCTGCAGGGTTTGTAGAGCTGAAGAGCTGCAGTGGAGCAGCAACACCCAGTGCTGGGTGGCAGCTCCGTGGCACCATTTTGTGCCCAGGCAGCTCAAACCTCCCATAGCCCCTGCTCAGCTCCTGCCAGGCCACAGGCAGGTACCTAAATTTAGATACAGCTTGGAGATAATGCCACCCTCCTTGTTAAATGTGCCCCCCTCCAGAAGTACCTGATTCTAAGGGCGCACCAGGGAATTCCTTCAATCCCCACACCCCTGGGAGCAGGACTGCCACCATGCCAGTGACATCACCTGGCTGAAGGCAGAAGAGAAGGGGGGCTGCCATGGCCAGGGTGGCAGAGCTTGTGCCAACTCCACTGTTTCTCTCTGCAGACCTGCGGGACATCTACGGGCTCACTTACGGGGACAGCACGCGGGAAGCTTACCGGTGTGAACAGAGGAGACGGGGACTTGCACTGTGAAAACTGCTTTAATGGTGCCTGTACAGCATTGGGAGTGACTTGGAAACAGCAATAATAACACAACACAAACAGAACTTTTGAATGAGAGAGTTCATACAACTTTAAACAAAATTTACAGGTGTTCAACTGCATAGCTTTACTCAGCCTCCTCCTCAGCCTCCTCCTCAAACTCTCCCTCCTCCTCAGCTGTGGCATCCTGGTACTGCTGGTACTCAGAGACCAGGTCATTCATGTTGCTCTCAGCCTCTGTGAACTCCATCTCGTCCATGCCCTCGCCGGTGTACCAGTGCAAGAAAGCCTTTCTGCGGAACATCGCAGTGAACTGCTCAGAAATGCGTTTGAACAGCTCCTGGATGGCCGTGCTGTTGCCAATGAAGGTGGCAGACATTTTGAGGCCGCGAGGTGGAATGTCACAGACTGCTGTTTTAACGTTATTAGGGATCCATTCAACAAAATAGCTGCTATTTTTGTTCTGAACGTTAAGCATTTGCTCATCCACCTCTTTCATGGACATGCGGCCCCTAAAGACGGCGGCCACCGTCAGATAGCGGCCGTGACGAGGGTCACACGCCGCCATCATGTTCTTGGCATCGAACATCTGCTGGGTGAGCTCTGGCACGGTTAGAGCCCGGTACTGCTGGCTCCCACGGCTCGTGAGAGGGGCAAAACCGGGCATGAAAAAGTGCAGACGTGGGAAGGGAACCATGTTCACCGCCAGCTTCCGCAGGTCAGCGTTGAGCTGGCCCGGGAACCGCAGGCAGGTGGTGACACCGCTCATGGTGGCCGACACGAGGTGGTTCAGATCACCGTAGGTGGGGGTCGTTAACTTCAGTGTTCTGAAGCAAATGTCGTACAGCGCCTCGTTATCGATGCAGTACGTCTCGTCCGTGTTCTCCACCAGCTGGTGCACAGACAGAGTGGCGTTGTAGGGCTCTACTACAGTATCTGACACTTTAGGGGAGGGCACCACACTGAAAGTATTCATAATTCGGTCTGGGTACTCCTCACGGATTTTGCTGATGAGAAGGGTACCCATGCCAGAGCCTGTGCCACCACCCAGGGAGTGAGTAAGCTGAAAGCCCTGGAGACAATCACAGCTTTCTGCCTCCTTTCTTACAACATCTAACACAGAATCGACTAATTCAGCACCTTCCGTATAATGGCCCTTTGCCCAGTTGTTTCCTGCTCCGCTCTGACCTGGAAAAGAGCCATTTTCGTATTAGATTACGGTCACTGCTTCCTGCTTATTGCTTGCAAGCAAAGCTTAAGAGCATCAGGCTCTATGAAAGCTTTTATCTTATCGAGCGCAGGGCCGTGGTTTCACACAGGCACCTCTGCAGTGGCTCGGCAGACACAGGCAAAACATTAATTATCAATGATACAGCAGCCACTCCATTTCTCCCGCTGGCACGCACGGAGGCGGTAACGAGAATCGGAAGAGCAACGACCTCTGGTGCCACCTCGGAGCTGCTCCCAGCCGCAATCCCGGTACTCCACGCCAGGATTAGCCCCGTCCGGGCCGCTCCCTCGGAGCATGTGCGGCGGGGCAGCCCCGCAGTGCCCTGCCCGCCCCACCCCGCGGCTCCTCCCGCCCCCGCGCACTCACCGAACACGAAGTTGTCTGGCCTGAATATCTGCCCGAAGGGCCCGGAGCGCACCGAGTCCATGGTGCCGGGCTCCAGGTCCACCAGCACGGCGCGGGGCACGTACTTGCCGCCTGCAACACAGCGAGAGCCGTGACTACCGCGCCGCGGGGGGTGGGGGGAGCCTGGGGGGGTGTTGGGTTTGGGCCCTACCTGTGGCCTCATTGTAGTAGACATTGATACGCTCCAGCTGCAAGTCGCTGTCGCCGTGGTAGGTGCCGGTGGGGTCGATACCATGCTCGTCGCTGATCACCTCCCAGAACTGCCGAAGAGAAGCGCGTCAGCGGCGGCCGCGCCAGACCGGGCGCGCTCCCCTCCCGCCCCCGCGCCCTCTTTCCCCGCCCGGACCTTGGCTCCGATCTGGTTCCCGCACTGCCCGGCCTGCAGGTGCACGATCTCCCTCATGATGGCGGCGGCTCCGAGCACTCTTACCGACCCTAACCTTCCCCCAACCGACTCTGGTTGCGTGAGGCAACCGCCAGCCCTTATATAGCAGCGGAATGCGCGCGCAGCCGCCTTCTCCCCGCCCAGGCGGCCATCCGCAGCAGCGATTGGACGCTTATAGCGAGGCTCTACAAATGAGAGAATCTGATTTGCTTTGCCGCTGTCACTCAAACCGACGGCTCCTATTCGCCCCGCCCACCTGTCTGTTGGCTTTACAGTTAAGCAACCGGGAGCCGCGAGTGCCCGCCCCAGCTCGCTCACGGAGCTCCCGATTGGCCCAATTGAATGATTGATGTCGAAGCCGATTGGCTGCCGGCGCTGGGGGATGAGCTAACGCCGTTTGATTGGCGGAGAACGAAGTGCCCTGGTAACCGTCGCAGTGACTCCGCAGCGGGCTCTGGGCGGTGGCCGCCGCAGCCGCCCATTCACGGACCCGAGTGCGCGCTTTGCGCAGCGGAAGGCGGCGGCTCCTCCTCACTGCGGGACAGGGCGGGTTCCCCGCGAGTCCCCAGCGCTTCAACCCCCGCCCCTCGCCTCTCCTCCTCCTCCTCCAGGCGGGTCTCCCTGCTTCCCTTCCCTCCCCGTTCCCCCGTCCCGCTCTGCGGCGCCGGCGGCGGGTGGGGGAAGGACCCCGCGTGCGCACGCGCGGGCTGCAGCGACGTTCCAGCACTTTCTGGCGCGCGGCCCCGCC
>VXAC01001659.1:615178-688139 GCA_013399225.1 Rhipidura dahli
GGGCGCGCGGCCCCGGCTGAGGGGGGCGGGGCCGCGCGCGCGGGCGTTGTCGGGGCGACAGCGCGGGCGGGTGGCGGGAGGGGAGGGCGGTGTGAGGGCTCGGGGAGCTCGGCTCCTGTGACGGTTCGGGGGGGGCCCTGAAGGCTCAGGGAGTCTGCTTGCTGTGAGGAGATTGGGGGGCTCGAGAATCTGTGAAGGGCTGTGGGGGAAGTGTGAGGGCTTGAGGGGGCTTTGAGGGCTCAGGGGGTGAGGGTTGTGGGGATGTAGGGGGGGCCCGGCAGCTGTGAGGGGAGTGTAAAGGCTTGGGGGGTCCAGCTGCTGTGAGGGCTTGGGCCTGGGCTGAGCCTTACAGTGGCAGCTCTGTGTGCTGTGAGGGGAAGGCCCCAGTGAGGAGGGCCTGCCTGTTAGGGGATCTATGTGAGGTAGACATTGCTTACCAGTGCTTCCCTACGTCCACCCTGAGCTGTGTGTGGGTGCTGCAGCCCTGTCATGAGGCAGCCAGACACCCCAGGCTGGATAAATACCACCCTCGCCTTTCCTCTGTCCCTTATTCTGCCGCCCAGCTTTGTGAGCACGTTCTTGCCCAGACAGTGCATCCATTGGTCACAGTTTTATTAAATGCATTTCACTATTGTTTCAGCAGAATCTTTTTATGGTTATATGTATTCATTGTGATGCTGGCTGGGTCTACAAGCCCCAGCATCTCATCTTGTTTCATACCGTAGCAAAAACTTGAAAGAGGCTTCTAATGGAGCTCCCAAAGGCAGGGAGTCTCACCCTGCTGCCTCGCCGTGGGGTGGGCTGAGGCAAAGGCAGCCATGACCTCAATTCTGCTGACACAAGCCAGCTCTGTGGCACACAAATGGCTTGTACACATCCCAGAATCTGTGCCTGGGTAACAATAATCCAATCCTCTGGCTGGGTCAGGTGGGGTGGAGGCAGGATATAAAAGCCATGTGAAGGCTGTGGCAGGAGGTTGAGTGGCCTCTGGTAGACGGCTTAATATAAAGATGATGACGATCGATATTTCTGGCATATAAACAACATATTCCTGCAGAGGTGCTGGAAGGAGTCCAGGAACACTTGGAGCAGCCCCAGAGAGCCTGGGAGGAGTCCCAGAGCATCAGGAGTGACCTGAGAAGGTCCTGGGAAAGGGCTAGGTCAGCCTCAGAGGTGTCCAGGGAAGCACACGCAGCTCATCCTTCACATCTGCAGCAGGAATGCAAGAGGTTTATGCAGTTCCCTTTGAGACAGCTGAGTAATGCAGAGGCACTGGGGCCCAGATTTATCCCACTAATTACAGGCATTGATTGAAGAGTTCACACTGGCATGAGTGGAAAGGGATGGCTTGGCTCTGAGCAGTCCTCTGACAATACCTGTTCTGTTCTGTGATGGTGTTTGAGGTGACCAACTCCAAAAACTGCAGCATCATTCCGGTATCAAAGGCAGCCAGGATGAATCTGGATAAGACTCGCTCAAGATTTCACACCAGGCTGTGCTAATCAGCAAAGACAGCTATTCCTGCAGGATGTGATGCCATCTCTTCAAAGTAATGTACAAAAGGAATCCTGGCTTCTTCCTGATTAAAACCAGGGCATGTTCTGTGTGTCGCCTGTGCTGTGCTGTCCGGGAAGGTACATTCAGCATCGATTCTCATCAGGTGTGCTCAGCACAGCGTTCACAGGCCTGTGTGCTCGGGAAACCCTGGAAAACCTGCCCTGAAATGGAGCGGGGGAGCCACTGCAGGGCTTGGGGGAGGTTTCCTGGTACAAGTGCTGCTGTATTTAATGCAGATACAGGTTTGGGTTTTTTCCAGCCAGGGCCAGAAAGCCAACGCTTGTGCATTAGTGCCATCCATTTCCTCACTGCGTGAGCAATCCTGAGCCTTTGTGCTTCCCACAGCCTCTACTCCAGCCCGCACTGCCTTTCATGTTTGGGAAGCTGCTCTGTAATGTGTGGAGTGAGCAACTGTTGCCACCCCCAGCATTCCCAGAGGGAGTGTGAGAGTGGAAATGCTCTGCTCGGTTAAGGCTCCCATACCTGTCTGCAGAACACCAGCGGGATCGCTCCCAGCAGAGCAGGGGTAGGACCCTAGGGAGGAGCTAAACTTGCTCTCTGATTGAGCTTCCAGAGGTTTCCCCAGGAGATTCAACCACCTGAATATCTGTGGGATAGGAGGCATTTCAAATTATTTGTGCAACACTAATTTTTGCTAATTCTAGCCCAGTCAGTGAGTACTTTGTTCTTAGCTACATCCACAGGAAATGACAATTCTATTTTAAATATTTTTCCATTTTTTTTTTAATTGAAGTAAAATGCCAGTACTGCTAAGATCTCCGTGAGGAGGAACACAGTCAGGAATCTCCATGGAGAGCTGCTGGAGCTGCCGACCATGTCAGCCCTGTGATTTCTATTGCTGTGGCAGCCCAGCATTAATTAGTGTGTGCCAGGAGGTGAGCTGGCAAGTACCACGTCAGGTCTGTGCCAGAACCCTGGCTCGCATGGAGCATTCCTCCCAAGGCAAACCTCCAAGGAACAGGGAGTGTGGGGCAGAGTCTGGGAGAAGAAGCTCTACATTCTATGGTCCTGCCTGAGCAAAATGCTGAAGTGCATTTCCAGTGGTCGTTGGTTTAGTGGAGAGGCTGCAGCTTGCCAGAGTAGGGAATGCTTCCAATTGGGAGGGTGGAGAAAGGAACAGCACTAAGGTGGGATATTTGTGGCTCTCAAATCGTGTTTTCACTGCAGACCTCAGTCTTAGCTGGTATCTGATTACTTTGAAAGCTCTCCTCAAACTCTGCTGCAAGGGACAAGCAAGAAGGCTTCACCTCATTTAGGGGCAGATCCCACCTGTAAGTGCTACATAAATTAATGCTGTAATAGGGGTCCTAGAAAACATCAGGGCCAGTGTTACAGCTGAAGACCCTGGGTATAACCCAAAGAAAGACACAGGGAAGTTAAAATTGAGTTGGAAATTCCTGTTTTGTTGAATTATGTATTAGGGTTTTTAAAACTTTTTATTGTAGTTGTTTTGGTTTTGTAACTACCTGTATTGCTTTTGCCTTGGAAACAGATTGTACTGTAAACACAACTGGTTTGAGCAGAGTGGGGAGGGATTTTCTTTTCACTTTTGCATATTGCCTTCCCCTTTTGCTGAACCAGTGTTCTGTGTGTGTGTGAACAGAGCTGATCCCTCCCCTCAGCAGGCAGGCAGACAGCGGCTGTCATTCTCCTCTTGGTGCTTAACCAGCGAGATTGCAGCCTGTGTCTCTGAAACAGCATCCAGTCTGAGCTGAGCCTCTACCTGGGGCTGCCAGGAACCCAGACAGAAATCACAGAACTAATTCTGCTTCTGTAGGTAAAAACCTGAAGCCCTGAGTTACAGGAGGGACACTGGAGGATGAGTGTGGGTGGGAGCTGCCTCCCACCAGAGAGTCGTTCCAGGTTTATGGCAACACTGAAGTGAGACGTGGCTATGTGCAGGTGTTTTCTCATCCTCGTCTTTCTGAGTGTTCCTTCTAAGGATAAACAGTCTTGTTTTCCAGAAGGTATTGCTCCTGTGATATTGAAGTTCCGGAGGTGAGAGGCTGCTTCCAGAGACCAGTGGGTGAGAGGTGCAGTTGTGGGATTCCTGCCTAAGGGAAATCAGAGCAGCTGAATGGGATCAAGCCAGGGGTCCCCCCAGGCCAGTGCCTTGTCTCTAATGGTCTGCAGCAGTTACCAAAGAAGCACAGGGCAAACAGATACGGATGTGGCAGGTGCTTCAGGCAATTTTTAGCCACAAGCAAGTAACTTTTTGTTTAATAGCCCCAATGGGTTATTATGAATTTATCTAATCACCTTTTGCAGCCATGTAAACTTCTGGCACAAACAGCCTCCTGTCCTGATGAGTCCTGTGGTTTGACCATGATCTGTGTGGAAGAAGAGCTCCTTCCATTTGGTTTGATGCTTTCCACTGAGTAACTCCATTCACAAGTCTGTCCCTTCAGAGCTTTTGCTCCAGGAGTGTTTAACATTGGCAGTGATAATGTGAGACAAGGTAATGCTAAACCAGCTTTTACTTGATGTAAAGTTCAGCATTAATTGACCATTTATATCTTCTTCATGTTTAAAACCTGTGAACTTTGAACATTGTTCTCATGAAGGTTCCACAGCTCCACTGCTGTTCCTTGTCCAGTGATAAGTCTGATAGCTGTTGTCTTTTTCCATTTGGAGGATCTGTTTCTCCTGAGACTTTCCACCAAGAAGTGGTGACTAATTTGATCATGAGGTGCACATATGGTGACACCCCTGCTGTGAACAAAAATAAGCTTTCCTTCACACAAAAGTTGATTTTATCATTTCTCTGTCTCTCTCAAACCTCCTCTTCATTCCCAGGGCCGTCCTCTTCCTGGTAGGGATCATTCTTTCTCCCTCTTGTTTCCAAAAGAGCCTTCATCCATACTCCCTGCATCCTGTCTCCCTGCATAGAGGACTTCTTCCAATGTCATGGCTTCTTAAATCCTCGCTTAGAGCTGCTTTCACATCTCACACAGTGAGAGTTTCCATACTGCAGTGTCTTTCCCCTGCATCCACAGCATGTTCTCAGAGAAGCTTCCTTGCTAATTGATGTCATTTGTGGTGGGAGAGATTTCCTAAGGCTTTCCCAGGGGTGCTCTGCCAGCCTCCCTCTCGTGACTGATCCCTGGCATTGCACACTTCTCCAGGGAGCAGCAGCTCCTGTTCCGTGTTTATCTGCCTTGAACAGGGTCCGACAGCATCTGACTGCAGGGGGGCTCTGAATATCTCCTGTGGTGGGAACCTGGTCACCTCAGTGTACAAGTGCACAGTGATGTCTGCACTTTGAAAACACCAAAACACCATGACTTGCCTGGGTTTGATGGCATTGTGAAAGGACTTTTATATTAAGAAAGCTGTGGCAAAAATTACTGCAGGTTTTCTGGTGCCAGTATTCCTTCAGGCCTGTTCTTCTTCAGCGTGTTCAGAATTAGCTCTTGAAGTAGGAGTGACAGTCCATGAGGTAGGATGTAAACATCATATGGCTGCCTACTTCTCTGGAAAGATACTCAGATACAGGATCAGAGGCAGGGTATAAGAACAACATGAAAATACACAGATACTAAACCCAGCTATCCAAAAAGGCATTCCTCACATCTTCTGCTGGATTTGCTCTACAACTGGTTGTGGGTTTGAAGGCCTCAACTTGGGTCTCTCCTACAACCACAGGGAGCCTGGGTATGTCAGAATGGGAAGAAAGGAACAGCTCAGGCCCTGTGGGTACTGCAGAGTGGGACTGCAGGCAGCAAACTCTTATTTCTCTCAATTTTCATGGGAATTCATTGGGACAACCCAATGGGATGTACTGGTTGAGAATCCACAGTGCTTTGGGATGCCTAAATGGCAGTTAGGCCTCAACAGCCAGGAGCAGGTCACTCACCACTGGAGCTGTGTCTGTAGCTAAAACAGAGAAAGTGCTTTCTGGTGTCAATTTTTGTATCTAATACTCTTTATTTCCTTCTCATTGGTATTTGCTGACAGCAGCAGAACTGCAGTTGCACATGAGCAGACTTTATTATCTACCAGAAGATCTCTCCCATGGTTCAGCCTGAGTGAGAAGCAAGGGACCTGTGTATAAAGAATTTGTGGACAGTTAGAAAATCCTCATTATTTATCATTTCCACAGTTGAATTATAACCAAAGGTTTGTTTCAAAGTGAGTGAGTTCATCTAGAATTTCCTTTTAAGTAGATTTCTGCTGTCCAGGTAATGTGGGGATTAATTCTGCAAACTTATGTGGGGCTGACATGAATGAGCTGCTCTATAGAGAGCTGGGAGGAGGGAATATGTTACCAGAATTAGTTTCCTTTCTTCTCACAGGTTCCCCATTTTGTTATTTTATGGCTTTTTTTACTACTAAAACACCACTTCAGTTTTAAAATCCTGATCTATTTTATCATGTGGTAAATAGATCTATAAATGTTTTTATCTGCCAGAAAAACAAGTGGTTGTGGGTTTTTGCATGGCAGAGCAGTGGTTCAATGTCAGCGTGGCTCAAGGGTCAGGGATTTAATTCAGTGGCATGTGCAAGGCAAAAGTGAAGTGTCAGGAGGCCACGCTGAGCTCATTGCCTAATTACTCACTTATTATCTGTGTGGAAGTCCCAAAGCTTCTAAACAAGAGCTTGGGGAAGTTCTGGCTGACATCCTTTTCTCTTGGACCCTGTGATCTATTCCAATTCAAGAAGGGGCAATGACTGACAGGTCAGAGCACCTGGAGGCCAGGGGTTCCTGGCATCCCCCTGGCTTGTTTCCATTTCTGACAGAGGTAGGAGTCTTCCTGGGCAGGTTCCAGATCTCAGCCAGGAATCCCAGAGCTTACCCCTGTGCTGACAGGTCACAGAGCCAGAGCTCTGTTAAAGGATTGCATTTCCAGGTGCAGGATGAACAAAGTCTCAGGAATTTCCCTGATATTGCTGACTCCATGATAACCTCTTTATTTTTCTTTCTATTCTGCCTTGCCTGGATCCCTCCTACCTTCTTCAGATGGTTTGAGAAAAGAACACATCAAAAGGTGTAGGCATCTCTCTCATCAACTAAATACCAGCAGTCAGGTTATCTGAAATCTTTTTCTTTCACTGGAAAGAAAGTGCCTTCAGGGGTTCTCATTGTGTACCCCAAAGTACACAGCAAAACAGCTCTTGAGCAGAGGCAGCAGCAGCCCCCATCCTGCTCACTGAAACACTCTGTGTTCACAATAACCCCCCTGCTTTGATCTCTTGCCAAGAACAACACAGACAGTCTATTAAAACATCTTTAATGACATAATTAAAAATATCTAACGTGCAACTCAAAGAAATGAATATGAAGCTTGTTTAAGTCTATTTCCACACCCCTCCAAACTTGACTGACAGGTTCCAAACCTTCATTAATTGGCCTGAAAATGTACGAATATCCCAGTGTTAGGGTGTATGTGTGTCATATATTATCAGCTGGGAGCACAAGGGACAAATAATCAGATTTGAAAGGATTTGGGTGCCATGGTAGCTTTAAAAATCCTTCAAGGCACATCACTGCATCTGTGAGCATTTCCATTTCTGTTTAAAGTGGTCTGAAAAGCCTTGGAGACACTTGTCCCTGAGGCTCTTAACAGCCTGTGTGTTTTAAATCTCTGAAGCAGTGGAGAAGTGAGCTCTAAATGCCTTAGTCAAAGGACAGTGTGTGTGAATAGATCCCTTTCCCTCACAGTAACACAGAGAATTTGTACAGCACCTCATCTTCCAGACATGCAGAGCAGACCAGAGGAGCCAGAATGACTGCCAAGTCCCAGGGGAACCCTGATTATTAAATCATAAAGTAACTCTGGCCCCGGTCTAATATGAAAGTGACAATTAGGAAAGCTTCTGTTCCTGAGTGTGCTCTGGTCTAAAGGACAGTGTCAGCTGAGACTCTTCCAGAGTCAGCAAGGCAAGCAGGTCAGTGCAAATGAGCAAACAGGTGAACCTCAGCCCAGCATGAGCCCAGCTCTAGCAAATGTGAAATTAAATGTGTTAATTTGAGACCTGGCTAAAGAGTTTAAGTTGGCAATTTTAACCCTGAGTGGCCATGACTCAGCTGAGAGACAAAAACTCAGCTGTGTGTCTGTGCCCTTTGTTTCTCCTTTGATCCTCTGCACAGTTGGTAGAGGCCAAGACTAAGAAGGATTGGTTTTGGATGCCTGGTCAGCAGGAGCAGTCATTGGAAGGGACACATGGACATCATCACTGAGATGGAAGCACAGACAGATTAGGCAGAAAACACCTGAACTTTCCCTAGAACATGGAAGCAGTTGACTGCTATATTCTGACTATTTTAATGCTCTTTCTGTCTTCACTAATGGCAATACTGCAGGTATCATCTCTCAAGTGGGCATAGAAGAGGACAGAGCACCTTTTTCAGACACCACCTCTCCCAATTTGACAAGATTATTCAATATTAACGTCACAACAGCTCAGGGCCTGTGTTCTCAGAGGCATCGTTTCATGTCTGACATGAGTAATCCCAGCTGTAGCCCAAGGAAGAGCCATGCAGGCTGTTCTTGTCTGGAGAATGAATAGCTTGCCATCCACCAGGCATCACAGACTTCCTGTGGAGCAGGATCCATTGTCTCAAAGTACAGCAGTGCAAGTACCAGCAAGTTGAAATAAGACATCGAGGCTCTGGGAGGCCTGCAGAAAAATGACTTACATCCTCTAGTGACTTACACCTCTGGGATTTCTGTCTGGACCCTGTTAACTGTGCTCTGACAAGTCCTGGGACGCAGAAAAGTGTCAGTCATCAAAAGCACTGGTGTTCCTGTGACTGGAGCTGTTCTCCTTGACCATCACTCGGTACGAGATGCGCAGGAAGGAGCCCATGAGCAGCACCACGAAGAGGATCAGCAGCAAGGACCAGATCCCCGGCTCAATCCCCTTGAGGAAGCTTGGGCTGTCCTGGGGGATGCTGTTGGTCAGACTCAGCAGGTACCCAAGAGTCCAGCCAGATGATCTATGACCCATCTGTTGAAATTAAAAGAGAGGTCAGAAGAGAAGGAGACGGCCTGGACCCCAGCTGTGCTTCTGTGCACGGGCCCAAGGTTTTGTGTGTATTATCTGAGACTGATCCAAGGCTTGAAATGAGGAGCTCTCTCTCCCTCTCAGTGCCCTGAGTACACCAACAGGCTTTAATGGCACTTCCCCCCACACCTCTGCCCATGGGCATCCCTGCAAGCTCTGGCCTGGGCAGCCCCTCTCTCCTGAGCTGTGCTGTTCCCTGCTTACTGACTGGTTTTCCCAGTGGATCTTAAGTCTGCATTGTGAGTAGTTGTCTCTCAGGCCCTGGTTGAACCTCAGACTTATGTTTTAAGTTGCTTGTCTCTGTCTTTCCAGGCAGGGCTCCCTGGAGGCCCTGGACCTATCTCATTACCTTGCCTTTCTCTGGTGGTCACCATGTAGCCCTGCTCAGTGGGACCATGGCTATGATTGCTAGCTGGGAAGAGGTTTGGGAACAGGCTTTCTTTTCTTTTATGAAGGGAATGACCTGAAGCAAATCCCTCCGTCCTTAGGGCCTCCAGATCCGGGAGCAATTTCAGACTTTATTAGAGATTAGGTTAGATTATTAGATATTAGGAAGAAATCCTTCCCTGTGAGGGTGGGCAGGCCCTGGCACAGGGTGCCCAGAGAAGCTGTGGCTGCCCCTGGATCCCTGGCAGTGTCCAAGGCCAGGCTGGATGGGAATTGGAGCAACCTGGGATAGTGGGAGCTGTCCCTGCCCCTGGCAAGGGGTAGAATTAAATGATCTTTAGGTTTCCTTCCAATCCAAAAGCAGTCTAGGATTCTATGATTCTATAAGGCATTTATCACCCCTCATGAGTATAAAGGTGGTTGCAAAAAGGTAAGGAAGCACCTTTTGGCTCAGGAAACGTTACCAGCAGCTTGTCCTTAGCATTAAGTGAAGATCAAGCTGTACTTCCCTCCCTGTCAACACAGATTTCTAAAAATTGTGTTGATCCAGGTAAGTTTTTTACCCATCTGTTTTTCAGTGAGGACAAGTGTCATCTCTAGCTCTCTGACCCTGGTTTTCTTGTTTATGACAACTGTGAATCCATTTTGCAAAACCATCCTGCTGGAGAAGCTCAGCTGGTTAGGGCTAGTCAGTGTGGGAACAGGCTGGCTGTACTGGGACCAGCCCTCCCCAGTAACTGGGTACACTGTGCTGTGGGAACTGACCTTCTGGAATGCAGCCCAAGCAGGCTGGTCAAAGTCAAGAGTGTATCCTGTTGTACTGAGGTGGAAGATGAAGGCAGCCTCAGTGCAGTAATCAACAAGTGTATCCAGGCTTGCTTGGGACTCCCTGATCAGCTGGTGCCATTTCAAAAAAANATCTTAACTTTAAAAAAAAAAAAAAAAAAAAAAAAAAAAAAAGAGATGGGTAGAAAAATAATAAAAGAAGTAAATTTTCAGTAGCCAAATTTCAGGCCTGCTGTAACCTCTCCTTTCCTTTCCTGTTCTGGGACTGACTGTGGGACTGGAGGAGAGAGCTGTGTCCTGTGCAGACTGAAACCACATTTCCTGCACTCCCTGGGCTGTGGGGTAGAAATCAGTGTCGTCTTTTACTGCCTTTGATCCCATCTTATTAAGCCAGATCCAAGAGCAGCAGGACTGACAGCCAGGTTGCCTTGCTGCTGAGTTGCTTGGTAGGATTGATTCCCTGCTCTCTAATTAGGCTGAGCTAATGCTGCAGCCTTTCTCCCAGCTGGAACATTGGGATCTTTCGCCACCTTCCAGAAGAGAATGCTTTAGGGATGTGCTTTTGGGATTTGTTGCCTCATTAGTGAACCCTGGAGAAATTGTCCCATGTGAATGTTACTGTGGATGCTCCATCAGTGTAAGTGCAAATGAGGGTGACCTTGTAACCACCAACTGAGGAAAGAACCAACAAACTCCCCCTGGCTTGGGCTCTGTGAGCCCAGGTGAAATAGGAACAACCCTGGAGTCTGGGTGGATGAGTCCTTTGCACTGAAGGACAGAAGAATAACAGCAAGACCAAGGTGATGGACAGGAGAGAGTAGGCAGCCTTCCTGTTTACTCCTTAAAATATAGTAAAAGGTATTTGTGGCTTTTCATTTAATTAGGTCCAGGTGTTACCAGCAGCAGCTGGGATTTGAGAGGAAGGAAAATAAATGGGGCCTGTTTTCCTCAAAGTAAAAAAAAAAAAAAAAGCAAAGAAAATCCCCACAAAAGCCCAAAACCCACATAATCCAGACAAATCCAAGTTCTCCCTGAGGGAGCCAGTAAATTACAGCTCTGTCAGTCTGAGCCCTGAGGGCTTTTACAACAAACTGCTCCTTGCTTCCCACTCTCCCTGCACCCCGAGTTATCCCACAGTCACCTCTTTGATGGACATCCCACACAGCCTCCTGACAGCCTGGCCCAAGTCAGGAGAGGGCACAGCTCCTCTCAGGAACTCCATGGCCTCAGAAACCACCTGCAACAGCAGCAGAAATAACCATCAGGTGGGCCTGTGCTCTGTGTCCTCACACTGCACACCAGGAATTACCCCTGAAGTGAGGGGCAGTGGCTGTGCACTGCCAGGGTGCCCTCGGTGTGCAGGGCTGGGCCCAGTGCCTTGGAAGGGCTCCAGGGACACAAGCAGAGCTGCTGCTGTCTGGAGATGGAAACAGCTCTGTTCCCAGCCTGCATCCAGCAGCCTTCCTGCCTCTGCCCGGACAATAGACTGGTCATAGAATCGAAAAATCATATTGGTTGCAGAAGATGTCTAAATTCAAGTTCAACCATTAACCCAGCACCACCAAGCCCACCACTAAACAATGTCCCCAGCTGCCACATTTACACAGCTTTCAAACCCCTCCAGAAGCAGACACTGAGGAGACATGGATGAAGAAAGCTCCACCACAGTCACTGTGGGGAGCCAGGGGTCCACCTTTGAACAGCTGTGTGGCAATGAGGGGGAGAGGGCAGGAGTGCCATGGTCTGGCTGCTCCCACTGTATTTATTAATGACCAAACTGGTCCCAGCTCATGAGTTCCCCATTCCCCAGTTGCTTACCCCAGTGTAAATGAGAACTCACCAGAAACCTGGTCTGGAGAGGCTTGAGAGCACTGCTGAGGGAATGCTGGAAGAAGCTGCAGGAAGAGGAAGAGTTGAGCAGGCTTTGTACAAGTGTCACACAGGCTGTGGGATTGCTGGAGCCCGTGATGTTGAAGACCTCCTTGGGGCCAGGGATGTCCCCTGTGTCATCACTGGCAACACAAGGCCCAGCATGCACTGACTGCCACTGCACTTCCCGGGAGTAGCTGAGAGGCCAGCAGGGATTGGACACGGTTTTAGCATTTCTCTGATCCTGGAGGCAGAATAAAACAAGGACAGAGGCAGCAAGAGAGGGTTTCACATGGGAAGACAGAATGTAACATGGTTAGGAACAGCTTTCCCCAAGCACCACAATGCTGAGATCGAGCAGGGAGGTGGGAAAGCTTTGCCAAATCTTATGGCATTGAGTCAACCATGAGGCCCAGGCAGGTCCCAGCTCCTGCTGAGCTCAGGGCCAGTGCAGTGACTGGACCTGCTGTGGGAGGTGATGAGTCCCAGCCTTACCCACCCTCCCTTAGAGCACAAATATGATTTCATGCATCCTGTACTCTTTCTAGTTGCTGTTCTGATCTGCCTTCCAAATGGTTCAACCCCACAAGAATCAGTGTTTTCTTATCTCCAGAAATTTCCATATAATTGTGGTGAAGTTGGGTGCCCAATGTGGGACATTCAGGTCTCAGATAAAGGCAAGTGGGGTTTATAGGGAGGAAAGTGGATGGGCAGGGAGTACTTAATTTCTGAAAAACACTGTTTTGATGCAGACTAAGGTGATTCTGGAGTTTGTACCATCCTATACCCCTCTTTTCCTCCTGCCCATTTCCCAAGTGAAATAAAGTTTGGAAGAACCAAAACACCTGTACATTTTCAAAATGAAATATTTCTCTTTTAAAGATGCTTCAGGATTAAAGCCAGCAAAGGAAATACCCCAAATGGAAGGTCCCAGTTGGTTCCTGGGTGCTCCCACTCTAGGATGGAGGAGCAGTTCCTAGGAGCCAAGGCAAGCCTTGCCTCTCCTCACCCTGAAGGTGATGCTGACACCTCTGGAGAGCAATTTTGTGCTTGTGTCTATGAAGCAGGAGCCAAACAGAACCTGTAAGTAGGAAACCCTTGAATGGGTGCCCGTGTGTCTGCTGGGAGGGAGAGAATGCTTTACAAACACACTGGGTTTTTCTCAAATATGCAAGGAGGGGCATTGACTTTAGAGTGATTGACATTTTGCCCATTATCACACCTTGTGCAGCTGCCATTTAGTGATGATGTGCCCGGGAGCTTTGCAGGTGCCCCTGGCAGAGACTCACCTGGATGAGGATGGAGAGCAGCCTGCTGCGGAGCTGCTCCGTGCCGTGGCAGGGGCACTGGCGGGTGTGCACCCTGCGTGCCCGCCCGTACAGCTGCAGCCTCACCCCCTCCTTTGGGGCCTGCTTCTCTTCTTCCAGCTCTGAAGTCAGCTGTGCTGAGGTTCCTCCCATGGACAGGACTCCTGCCATCCCCCTCCCAGAGGGTACCAGCTGTCCTCGCCAGTCGTACTGACCCAAAAACAACAAGAGAGGTCAATCCTTGAGGCTTCTCCAGCTCAGTCACAGCCAGGTGCCAGCATCAGTGCAGAGAGAAAGCAGCTCCATGGTGCCCCACAGGCCAACTCTTTTTGCCACTCTGAACCAGTGGCTTTGGGAAGAACAGAGGAGACATTGTACAGGCACTGCCACTGCACAGAGCCTTCCCACAGCCCGTGGAGGCACACAGGGCTCCCCAGCCTGGAGGGCTTCACCAGGCTGGTGTCTCACTGAGAGGAAATGAGATGGGCTTTTGCTTTGGCAGCAACAGAATCTGCTTCTCTACCATCCACAGGATACCCCATGAGACAGCTGGACTCCAGTGCAATCCCACAGCCCTCCAGAGACAGCACCAACACCTCACCTCAACTAGCTGCTGCTGGATCTAAGTTGCCTCCTCTGAAAGGCAGTGGAAGTTGTGCTGAAGCACAGTTTAAAGTACAGGGCTTTACCCATCCCTCCACGTGTCTCTGTGGCTGGCTGTTAACAGGAGCTGCTCAGCCCAGCTCTGTGTGCCCCAGGGAGAATCATCCTTTACCTTGAAGAAGTTCTCCAGGACGTAGTTAACAGCAACCCAGGTGAATGCTTCCTCCTCTGGGCTGGACAGGATTTGTGCCCCTTGAAAGCTGAAGGGGGATGACTTCAGGGTCCCAGTCAGAGCTGCAAGGAGACCGTCAGAGAGGATGGGATGGGTGAGGCTAAACACAAAAGAAAAAGAAGGCACATTTGATGTTACAGGAGCAGCCTGCAGCAGGGGCACACTGCAGGGCTTCTGTGTGCTCCCCACTTTGGGCAGTGTCAGACACACCAACAACCCCACTCCTGCTGCTGCTTCCCTCTTCCCGAGCAGGGCACTGGAGCCAAGAACAGCAGAGGGATGATTTGAACAGTTGTGCCACCATTTAAGAATTGAAGACCTTAGTACCCTCTGTCACTGAGGAAATCCTCTGGCCTCATCCCACTGGCCTGGTCCCCTCCAGACCTTACTTTTCCCCAGTGCCTAAAAGGAGATAAAGGTCCCAATAATGCAGTGACTGAGAACAGGGTCCACAAAAGTGTGTATGAACCTTCCCACCACCATTTCCAATCTGCTGACAAGCAACATCCCTGCAAGCCCATGTGGGCTGTCACACAAACTGAAAACACTCGACCTTCCAGACTGATGGGTGTTTTCTCAAGTGCTAATTGTGAAATTGTAATTGTGAAGGAGGTGCTACCCAGCCTGGACTCTCACCTTGGTGGCTGCCTGGGGGGACAGGATGGAGACACAGCCAAGCCATGCTCCTCTCTTCAGGGCCTGAGGAAGGTTTACCTGGCTAGCAGATTAGGGATGGCTCACACTGCAGAGCAGACAGGGTGAGATGCCTGCAGAATGATCCTGTGATGTGTGCTGATCTCTGGGTGTGGGTTTGCAACATTCACTCACTTCAGCTGCCTCATGCTGGCCGTGGCTCCCAAGTACAGTGGGGTTTGGCTGTGCTGCTCTGCTGGGATCTCGTTCTGGGCCCAGTTCAAACACGGCTCCAAGCTCTTCCCAGCTTTCTGAGGAGAATCTGAGTAGCTGGAGACTCCTGGACCTGAGGACAGAATGGAATTTTAAGGGAAGTTATGGGAGAGCTGTTGCCCCAGAGATTGCTATCCCAGGACACAGTTGAGACAGGACCTGGCACAGGTGGAATGAAGGAGTTCTTCCAGGTATCCATCCTGCTAAAATGTGGAACTGGGACCAAAACACATGTGCATAGAAATCCCAAACTGCACTGAGACTACCCTAGCTCTGCAGCTGAAACATCCCAGCCACACAACTGCTGCAGCAGCTGAGGCTGTCTCAACCCACAGAGGAAAAGATGTGGCTTTAGTTGCTATAAAAATAACCAAAAGGACATATGGAGGCTGATGTGTCACCCCTCTCCTCCAGCCACCGAGCCCCTGCTGGCAAGCAAGACACCTCTGCTCTAGAGGAAGCCAGTGCTCTGCAGAGGGAAGCTCTGTGCCAGCCTTGACTCATTTTTCCATCAAGTCAGTGGGGTCTTAAATGTTAGTTTTAAACCCAGGAAGAGCCTCCCTTCCCCATCCTCCTGACTCCCTCAGCTCCCTTTGCTGCCTGGGGCCCTGTGCAGGGCTGAACTGCAGCTTCCCTGCAGGGCTGTGGCTGTGCTGCCAGGCACACAGGGCTGCTCACACCTGGCCACGACACCTGCCTGGGCCTCTGGTGCTGCTGCTGAACCCAGCCACTGAACGAGGGACATGAACAAGGTTTCAGGGAGCCCTCCTTGCATCTTCTGTGTGTGATTTGTGTTGTTTATACAGCCTGCAAGGGCACAAACCCTGTTCTCTGCTGGCTGTGCAGCTGCCCTCCCACAGCTCGCTGCTGCCGAGGGCTCAGTCCTTCCCAGCATCCCGCTATAATCAGGCTTCAACATCAAAGCAAGATTAGGAGATAGGGAAGGAAAACCCCACTCATTAATGCATGAAACCCTCTCAGCTGGCGTTGCCAGGGCCAAACAGATTCAAATTCATGAGGAAAATCCCAAAATTCTCTGAAATGTGATACCTAAAGGCAAGCTGAACTCATGCTTGTGCTGTCAAATGCCAGATAGGGGATTGGAGTCTTTGCAGCTCTTTTCTCCTGAACCTACCCCACTTACTGCCCAGGGCATGGTCAGGAGGAGGCAGAAGGTACCAGGAGCCACCCTGCAGTCAGCTTTGTCTCCACTGCTGCTCCTGGCTAAGAAGCTCCAGCAACCTTGGCTCTGCCACTGATCCATGTGGACATCAGAACCAGCCCCATCCTCTCTGTCTGCTTCCCTGCCTGCAGCAGCCCCAAAATCCTGACACCTGCTACTGCTAAGTACCCAATGTCCAGCTGTGTGTGGCTAAATCTGCCCAGCAGAGAAGAGCCATGCTGAAAATATGCAACTTGTGCCTCACTACTTCAGTGCACAGCCAGGCAGTGCAGGAGTCAAGGAATTTGTGGCCCTGATCCCTGCACAGGTCTCTGTTTTTCCATCCATCCCATGCCAGTCCCACAGAGCACTGAGCAGGAATTGGGCACCTTACCTTGCACAGGACAGGAACTGCATCCTCTGATCACCCCGGTCTTGTTTGCCTTGGTGGTTGTCCACTGGTAGATGAACAGGATGGTGCGGGATGGGCCAGCGTCCAGAACAATGCCATACTGGAAAAAACCCACAACATTCTACTGAAAAACACTGCTCAATGCAAGCTGATTGCTGCTGCAGGGTTACCCAGCACACACAGCAATTCTGGGTGACCCCCGGGCCTGCACTGCAGCATCTGAGTTTGCTTGTTACATTCAGAGAGCAGGTGAAGCCAGAAGAGGATGAGGATTTGCAGGGAGCCATCTGCATTTCTGAATATACATGAGGAACAGCAGGAGTGGAGGAACGCCCAGAAATACATCAGCCCTACAGTGGCAGGCGCTGGAGCTCCTCCTGAAACCGGGGAGAGGGCTTCCCCTGAGAGCTGAGCCACCTGGAGCTCAGGAAAAACAGGTCCTAAAGCAGTGGGAGATGGCACTATGCGAGTTCTCCACTGATCCTGGGACTCAAGCTGCTGCTGATTGGCTCGCTCAGGCTTTTGTGCAGGAATTGGAGAGCTGCAGCTCACTTCTCCTGAGCAGCCCAGGACTCCTGTGTGTCTTTGATGTCCCACTGCAGCGATGGCGTGACACAGGCTGGGTTTGTCCTCATACATGCAGAGCTGTGATAGCTGCAGCAACCATCTCAGACATTGTCCAACACAGCAGCCCCTCAGAGACAGAGATGGTGTCTTGGCAGGAAGAGCAGCAGCAGTGAACACAACCAGCTCAGCCCCTTATCCCCTGACAGCTCTGTTACTGCCCAGGCCAAGGACTCTCTGTCTCTTTGCCCCCCAGTGTTTGTCTGTTTGCTGCTGACTGAGCCTTGCTGCTCCCAGTATATGAGGGTGAGCAAGTGGAGGCCACTGGACTGCCCTGCAGCACAGCTCTGGATGTCCCCACTCCCAAAATAGCTCCAGAACTGGCCTAGGGCTCCTCTCCCCCATTACATGACCCTGGTTTGGGATATCTCCTACGCAGACAGGAAGGAAACTCATGAGCTCCATGGTAGTGCGTGGTCGAAGCTGAATCTCACACACACACAGTCGGAGCTGTGACTGAGTGGGAAGAGAAACCTCCTGAGAGGGTGATGTTAATGCCACCAGAAGGGTTTCAGCACCAGCCTGAGCTGGCTGCAGCCTCTGAGTGAGGCAGGCTGCCTGCTGCCCTCCTGGAGCTCCCAGTCACACCAGTCCTGGCACCCAGGCCAGGGGCTGGTGGGGCTGGGCTGGAGCAGAAATGCGGAAGGAGGATGGAGCTCCCTGCCCGAGCCTGCTGGCAGCCTCCCACACCAGGGACAGCTCAGATTTCTAGCAGGGACATGTTGGCTGCCGCAGAACAGGAAGAATGGAATGGCATTGGTAGAGAAATGGGGATATTTTTCCCCCTTTAGCCTCCAGGTTGCTGCTGGGAGCTCAAGGGAGAAGGGGAGGGATCACCACATTTGTGCCCAACACCAGGAAAGGACAGAACGCGGAGCAAAAAGGGGCTTTTTAATCCAATTTTGTTTCTGAGAGGAACATGGAGGAGGGGTATCTCTAAACAGGCAGGATAACCTACTTGTGTTGGGTTAAACCATGGTGTGCCACTGGGCTCACCTCAGCAATGGGAGCATCGAGAGCACTGGGAGCACCGAGAGCACTGGGGGCATTAACCCCCCAGGTCTGCAGGCACTAACCCCCCAGACCTGACCCAGCTGTGAGGAGCATCCTGGCTCTTTGAGCAAAATCAAGATAGGACCAAAGACAAGAAGGCATGAAGGACTTTTCTTTTTTTTTTTTTTTCAAAGACAGAAGCAGCAGTTTAGGGGCACATTCCTACTGACTTTCGAGAGGAAAGCTCTTTCTCTGCACTGACACCAATGGCTCCTTGCTGCTCTGGAGCAGCTCCCGACATGAGCTGCCTCCCCTCAGAATCTCCACTGACCCATGGACCATATCCAGCCTGTATTCCATGGCCAGCCTAAGGGGCTGGCTTGTTTCTGGTTCGAAAATCTACAGCTCGTTGAAAGATGCCAACCTGTCCTGACAGCCTCGTGTCCAGTCCCCTCCTCGGCTTGTAAGCAGCTCAGTAATAAAATGAATGTCAAAAACTAAAAACCTGCCCGGTTTAACTGCCTACCTCACCCCTGGAGAGCCCTTACCTTGGTCCTGAGAGGGGCCACGGGCACATCTTTGGTGGAGACACAGAGCAGCACGATGCCCGTCAGCCCCGCCACGATCACCAGCCAGGGGGGAAGCAGCTCACGCCAAGACATGAAGAGCTTTCTCCTCTCACAAAAGGGGAAGCGAACTGACACCGGCTGCCTTTAACAACCTTTAAAAAGAGCAGAAAAAAAAGGCGTGGCCGGGGCCAGGCTCTGACTTCAGCCCAGCCCCGAGCCACAGGGACCGCAGGGCTGCGCTCCCCTGGCAGCGCTGCTGCCCGTAAATAGCAGCGGGGCTCCGTGCCCGTCCCCGGCTCTGCCAGGGCTCCGCTGCAGCCCCGAAACCGCCCCAGGCACCGGCGCTGAGCTCAACACAAGCGTGGGGTTCACTCGGCTGGGTAATGAGCAGAAAGCGGGCGGAACTCATCCCTTCGGTATTTCACGTCTGGCAGCGCGAGCTTCCAAATTGCGAGCGGGGAAAGTCCTCGTTTTAAAGATTTGCTTTGTCTCTGAGGGCTTCGGGGTGGGCCTGGGGTGCTTCCCCTCGGGTCCATGGGGTTGGGGCAGAGGACAAACACCCTGTCTGGTTCTTCCAGCTGTGTCTGTCTCCCTGGCCGCTTTCAGGTGGCAGCTGGGACACAAAAAACCTCTGCAGGTTTGGGTTTGGTCCTTGCTGTGGGTAGGGGACAGCAGGGGCTGCTCTGTGTGTCAGCCTTCTGCGGGGTCTGAATCCCCTTCCTGACATCCTCCCCGAGGAAAATAAGCAAAGCTCAGGCTTCACGGAACACACGCTGCTTCCTCCCGACGGTGCCACAAAGCCTCACGCCTGAAAATGGAAATTCTGAAGAAAACTGTGAGCAATCGGCTGATTGCTCGTGTCCACAGGCTGCTCATGGATCAGATCAAAACAGGGATGGGGAAAGGCCACGTCTCTGTTTTTGGTGGTGTTTTTCCTCTTTTCGTTGCTCTCTGCCCGTGATCAGCCAGGAGGGGAGCCTCAGACATCCCCAGGAAGCCCAGCTTTTGCTGCCCTCGTAGTTCTGTTAGCTAGAGCACGGAAATACAGACACAGAACCTCCTGAGCTGGAGGTGACCCACAAGGATGATCCAGCCCAGCCCCAGCCCTGCACAGGGCACCCCACCAGGCCCAGCACATGGGAGAGCTCCCGAGGTTCTGGAACATCTCCCTCGTGAGAAAAGGCTGAGAGAGACGGGCTGTTCAGCCTTGAGCCGAGAGGGGACCTCATCCGTGTGTCTGAGCATCTGAGGGGTGTCAGAGCTCGGGCTCTGCTCCGCGGTGCCCAGCAGTGCCACAAGAGGCAGGAGCTGATGCCCAGCAAATTCCACCTGAACACGGGGAAGAATTGCATTCTTGTGGGGGTGGCCAAGCACTAAAGAGGCAGCCCGGAGAGTCCCCCTCACTGAAGACATTCCCGAACCAGCAGGACAATCCTGTGCTCTGGGATGACCGTGCTTGGAAAGGAAGGTGAGGCCCGATAACCCGAACCATTCTCTGCTTCCATGTGCGTGAGGGCGCGTGTCCAAAGGCTCTTTGACCCCGCTCAGCCGAGCCGCACCGAGCTCCCCGTGCCGCGGAGGCCGCGCTCGGAGCCCGGGGGGAGCCCGGGGACAGCCCCGGCTGCCGCCGCGGAACCTCCGTGCGGCGGAACCTTCGTGCTGCGGCCGCGGGGCCCGCGGGCTGCGGGGCGGGCTGGGGCGGAGCCGGGGCGGGAGCTGAGGCGGGAGCGGGGCCGGGATCGGGAGCGGGATCGGGATCGGGATCTGAGCCGGGAGCGGCCCCGCGGCCCCGGCCAGGCCGAGATGTACGCGGGGCTGCAGGAGCTGGGAGTGGCCAACGGCGAGGACCTCAAGGAGACCCTCACGAACTGCACGGAGCCGCTCAAGGCCATCGAGCAGTTCCAGGTGCGTTGGGCGCCGCGGAGGTGCCGTGTGGGGCCGGGCTGCGCGGGGCGGTCCCCGGTGCTGTCTGGGGTTTTTCCTCGGTTATTTTTGTTATCTCGAATGCCGTTCTGAGTCCCCGCTGCGGTGGGTCGGTGTTGCAGACGGAGAACGGGGTGCTGCTGCCCTCGCTGCAGTATGCTCTGCCCTTCCTGGACCTGCACGGCACCCCCCGGCTCGAGTTCCACCAGTCCGTGTTCGATGAGCTGCGGGAGAAGCTGCTGGAGAGGGTCTCTGCCATCGCTTTGGAGGGGAAGGTCGAGGAGAGGTTTGTCAGCAGTCTCGTTTGTTCTTTAGAGTAAGCTGGGAGCTTTGTGTGAAAATATGGTGGAGGGGTGACTTCTGTAAAAGAGAGTTGTGCTCCTCCTTGGAACACAGCTTGGCTTTGAGGTGAGCCACTTTGTTCCTTTACGGCTCCGTGGTCCTTAGTTTTGTGCTTTTCCATGATTTCAGGTACAAGAAGCTGGAAGATCTCCTCGAGAAGAGCTTTTCCTTGGTCAAGATGCCCTCGATACAGCCTGTGGTCATGTGTGTCATGAAGCACTTGCCCAAGGTAGGAGCACTGCATGATGTGTCACTGGTGTTGATGCCTTGAGAGGCCTCNCCAGGCCCAGCACATGGGAGAGCTCCCGAGGTTCTGGAACATCTCCCTCGTGAGAAAAGGCTGAGAGAGACGGGCTGTTCAGCCTTGAGCCGAGAGGGGACCTCATCCGTGTGTCTGAGCATCTGAGGGGTGTCAGAGCTCGGGCTCTGCTCCGCGGTGCCCAGCAGTGCCACAAGAGGCAGGAGCTGATGCCCAGCAAATTCCACCTGAACACGGGGAAGAATTGCATTCTTGTGGGGGTGGCCAAGCACTAAAGAGGCAGCCCGGAGAGTCCCCCTCACTGAAGACATTCCCGAACCAGCAGGACAATCCTGTGCTCTGGGATGACCGTGCTTGGAAAGGAAGGTGAGGCCCGATAACCCGAACCATTCTCTGCTTCCATGTGCGTGAGGGCGCGTGTCCAAAGGCTCTTTGACCCCGCTCAGCCGAGCCGCACCGAGCTCCCCGTGCCGCGGAGGCCGCGCTCGGAGCCCGGGGGGAGCCCGGGGACAGCCCCGGCTGCCGCCGCGGAACCTCCGTGCGGCGGAACCTTCGTGCTGCGGCCGCGGGGCCCGCGGGCTGCGGGGCGGGCTGGGGCGGAGCCGGGGCGGGAGCTGAGGCGGGAGCGGGGCCGGGATCGGGAGCGGGATCGGGATCGGGATCTGAGCCGGGAGCGGCCCCGCGGCCCCGGCCAGGCCGAGATGTACGCGGGGCTGCAGGAGCTGGGAGTGGCCAACGGCGAGGACCTCAAGGAGACCCTCACGAACTGCACGGAGCCGCTCAAGGCCATCGAGCAGTTCCAGGTGCGTTGGGCGCCGCGGAGGTGCCGTGTGGGGCCGGGCTGCGCGGGGCGGTCCCCGGTGCTGTCTGGGGTTTTTCCTCGGTTATTTTTGTTATCTCGAATGCCGTTCTGAGTCCCCGCTGCGGTGGGTCGGTGTTGCAGACGGAGAACGGGGTGCTGCTGCCCTCGCTGCAGTATGCTCTGCCCTTCCTGGACCTGCACGGCACCCCCCGGCTCGAGTTCCACCAGTCCGTGTTCGATGAGCTGCGGGAGAAGCTGCTGGAGAGGGTCTCTGCCATCGCTTTGGAGGGGAAGGTCGAGGAGAGGTTTGTCAGCAGTCTCGTTTGTTCTTTAGAGTAAGCTGGGAGCTTTGTGTGAAAATATGGTGGAGGGGTGACTTCTGTAAAAGAGAGTTGTGCTCCTCCTTGGAACACAGCTTGGCTTTGAGGTGAGCCACTTTGTTCCTTTACGGCTCCGTGGTCCTTAGTTTTGTGCTTTTCCATGATTTCAGGTACAAGAAGCTGGAAGATCTCCTCGAGAAGAGCTTTTCCTTGGTCAAGATGCCCTCGATACAGCCTGTGGTCATGTGTGTCATGAAGCACTTGCCCAAGGTAGGAGCACTGCATGATGTGTCACTGGTGTTGATGCCTTGAGAGGCCTCCTAGAAACAGAGCCCAGACAGAAATAAGGGAATAAAGGTGGGGATTTATTGGAAAGGCCTTCAAAGGAACACCCTGGGGAGCCAGAGGTGCTGCCCAGATGGGCCCCGAGATGGACCCTGAGAGGCCACGAGTTCTTCCCACTTTGATGGGTTTGGTTCATTTGCAGATCAGGGTTCATTCTCCAATTCAAGCTGCAGTTTAATGGTGTCATTTCCCCTCAGCTTGCCCCCCTCTCAGAGGCTTTTGGTTGATACTTTTTGGGCCCAGTTTGGGCTGGGTGTCCTTGGAGGGCAGCCCTGGAGAGGCTTTGTTGTGTGTGCCCAGCACAGAGAGCAGCACTGAACAGGGAACAGGCAACTCCAGAGTGACACACCAGGCAGGGCAGGGGTTGAAAAACATAGAAGTTAAACCCTGAGGCATCAGTGTGGCACCTCTGGTGAGCTCTGCTCCTTCTGCAGGCGTGTTATTCAGTGTTGGGGACTGACTGAAGTTTTAATACATTCTTGTATCTGCTCATAACTCAGTGGACTAATTCAAAAAGCATTGTGTATTTTCATAATCAGATGAGACTGTTCCCGTTTTCTTCAATCCCAAAAAGTCAAGTGACAGCTGACTGTGTGGGTTGCAGGTCCCTGAGAAGAAGCTGAAGCTGGTGATGGCTGATAAGGACCTGTACAAGGCCTGTGCTGTGGAAGTGAAGAGACAGATCTGGCAGGACAACCAGGCTCTCTTTGGGGATGAGGTGTCACCCCTGCTGAAGCAGTACATCCTGGAGAAGGAGAACATTCTCTTCAGCAGTGATATTTCCTTCCTGCAAAATTTCTTCAGTCCTTCTCCCAAAACGAGACGTCAAGGGGAGGTAAGGACAAGGGAGCCCTCACCACGTGCTGCTGAGGGGAACTGATCAGCTTTCAGTCAATCATCACCTAACAGGGGCTGTTTTCCCCTGCCCACCTTTGCTGCTGTAGTTGTGTAGCTGGACAAATGCAGGGAGCACCAGGCCATTTTCTTCTACTCGTCTTCACGAAAGCAGCAGGAATTATTTTAATAGTTATGTAAGAAGTGATGAATGTTCTAAGCTGTTTATGCACTTAAAAAACAAAAAAAAAAAAGTAAGGCCAGATTTTTTTCTCTGTTGTTCAGTCTGGCTTTAATACACTTCAGCTGTTCTGAAGGCTGAGCATCTCTCTCACATCCGTTTGAATATGTTAATATGTTAAATTTCTTTTCTTGGGATCTTTTTTTTGGGACATAGCTCAACTGAAGTTACTTTTTTTTTTTGTAAAAATGGAAAAGGACATGGAAAGCTGTAGTTAATTGGCATCCAGAGAAGTTTCTCTTTGAATTAAATGAACTATTAGGCAGTGTAAAGCTATAATTTAAGAGAGGGCAGCACATCTGTTATATGAGGGGTTGTTTTACTTTCAAAATCATTTGGTGTAAATGCCCTGGTGCAATTTACTCCAGGTTTGCACTGTGGAGTTGTGCTCTAACCCCAGCTGGGCACTGAGCCCCACTTGGTCACTCCCCATGAGGAGGTAGGGAGAGAATCAGAAGGGTAAAAGACAGAAACTTGTGGGTTGAGATAAAAATGTGTTAGGGCTGTTGAAGGTTTGGTGAATGTCTCTTGAACAAATGCTGCTGGAAATCTTGGAGTAAACAGTTCTTTTTCAGGACCTCACATCCCTGCAGGGGCTTCAGTCGTGGTAAATCACATAACAGAGTTAATTTCCATTTTGTGTGTGTGTGAAATGAGAGCATCTGTGGGTGCTGAGCCCTGGTCTCTCCCACCCTGAGCCCAGGTGGTGCAGAAGCTGACCCAGATGATTGGGAAGAACGTGAAGCTCTATGACATGGTGCTGCAGTTCCTGAGGACGCTGTTCCTCCGCACCAGGAACGTCCATTACTGCACGCTGAGGGCAGAGCTCCTCATGTCACTGCATGACCTGGAGATCAGCGAGATCTGCACTGTCGACCCCTGTCACAAGGTACCAATCCTGTGGGGCAGATGGGAGTGTTTATGGAGAGTTTGCTGGAAAAAGCCCAGAGAAGATGAGTCCTTTCTGTAGAGGATTCAGACCTTGAACCTAAATGTCATCTTATATTCCTTGGGCCTTCAGGTGAAAATTTCATCTTGGTTAAGCAGTGGTTTGCTTTCATTTCATAACCCATTAATCACTCCAATTTAGGGAACTTTGGCAGTGTTAAAAGCAATGTCTAAACTGACATCTAATTATGTAGATACTGTAGAAATAACAAAAACCATCAGCTAACCCCAGGTTCTTACTCCAGGCTTCCCTCCCAGTTGTGAACATGCTCCATCTGTCAGTAAACTGTGTGTAGCAGTAAATACTTTGGATATTGAATTATAAGGAAACATGAAACTGTTCGAATATTGGGAGGTGGCAGATGTGTTAATGTCATAGCAGGATCTTGTCACTGGCCCCTTGTTCATGGCAGCATCACTCTGACCTGGAACAAGGCTTTTCTCTGAAGTAGTTGTTAAGTTTTGTGTGTATTCTGCTTAAAAAATAGTCCAGTAATACAGCTCTAAAGCAGAAGCACCTCCACTGTCAATATTCCCTTATTTAGAGAGTGGGAGGGCTGTTGCAATGGCCAAAATAAACCAAATTTTTATTTCTAAGTGATGCTGCTTCTTTCTCAGTCTGTCTCCTACTTGTGTAAATCCCCAGGTGTGCAGGGCAGTGGTGGATTTAATAAATGCCTGCTCCTTAGTTCCCAGGGAATGCCTTTCCTGGGAGGGCAGAAAGTGGCCCCAGGTTAACTTCCTTGGGCATTCCTGACTTCCCTTTGGGATATTGGCCTTTCTGAGCTCTGTGGTGCCATGCCTAAGTGCATTAATGCAGCATCTTCATTCCAGATTCTGGGGAGTCACTCTGAGCCTGTTTTCTCTGCCATTCCTGTGTTTTGTTGCTGGTTTCATGGGTTCATAAAGCTCCCTCCTTTTGGTGACAGTTCACCTGGTGCCTCGACGCCTGCATTCGGGAGAAGTTCGTGGACAACAAGAGAGCTCGGGAGTTGCAGGGGTTCCTGGATGGGGTGAAGAAAGGACAGGAGCAGGTGTTGGGGTAAGGCACTTGGGCTGTTGATTGGGAAACTGAAAATGGGTTCTTGGCCCTCACAACATCTGACAGGTGCTGAGGGTGTTAATTCTTCCCTAAAGCCAGCAAACCTCCAGCAGCCCCCGTGTGCAGTCACATCCCAAACATCCCCCAGTGCACTGGGGCACAGCCAAGCTCATCCTGCTGGCAGAGCTTGCACTGCTTCACCTGCCACTCTTGAGTCTCCCTTGTGGCCTCATAACAAAATTCAAGGGCCTTTGTTAGGGAGTCAGAATAACTTCTTGTGAATGTCTTGTCTGGCTTTAAACCCAGAGAGAATGGGCTGGTGATGTTTGTCAGTTGAAGTACTTGAGTAGCTTCAAATATAGTTAATTGTGATCTGGCACACTTAACTTTTCTGGAAGGTGCCCTCACAGTAATTTTATTTAGCTGGTACTTTCAGATTTTGTCCATTGGTATTTTAAAATATTTTAGAATCATTTTTACCTGTTGTTTTTCCCAGGCCTCTGAGACCTTTCTGTCCTCAGCACTCTAGAGATGGTCAAAACCTGCCAGCTCAAAGAGCTGGGGCCACCCGAGCTCCACTGCCTGTGGGCTGTCTCCCAGCAGAGCTTCAGCTGGCTGTGGGAGGCCTTGTGCTTGATCTCGGTGCAGAAAACTCTCAGCAACTGTTTTTTGTGCTCTTCCAAGTCAAAGCCACCATGAATGTTATTTCTTTGCAAGGCAGGAGAAGGTTCATCAGGTGCACACAGCTGGGTGTGGACCTGTACAATGGGGTTGTTGGTTATGTATGACAAGTGTTGATTTCTGCTTCTCCTCAGGGACTTATCAATGATTCTGTGTGATCCCTTTGCCATCAACACCTTAGCCCTGAGCACCATAAGGCACCTGCAAGACCTGGTTGGGCAGGACACCTTACCCAGGGTAAGCATTGCAGCTAGTGTGCCTGACCTGAACTGTGGTCTTGGCTGACTGAGAGCCATCAGGGAAGGACTAGCACTGTCCAAGTCTCATTAAGTTCCCAGATAATCACTTGGAATAAGAGGAGTCTGATTCCTGTCTAGCTCTGCAGGAGCTGTTTGGACCTGAGCATTCTGGAACTCTGCAAACTGACCATGAATTCTTTGCATGGCTCATTCTGTGCTGGCAGCTGTGCAAATACAGAATAATGTGTAGAATCTGTGCCTCCCTGCTTTGTCCTTCCACCAGTTTGTCTGACAGCAGCACCTTCCTCCTGGCACAGTGAATGCTGTGGGTTTGTTTGCACTGTTCAGGTCTGGTGGCTGAGATAAAACTCAGTTCCTGGAAGGGGAGTCTGCAGGAGGTGCTGAGGTGTTAAAGAAGGGCACCCTGACAGGTGTCTGAACAACGGGAGCCACTTGCTGGGTTTGGCCCTGAGCTGTTAAATGTTATTGTTGAATGGAATAACTTCCCTGTGACAGTCTAAGACTGAAAATTGTTTGGGTTTCAGGACACAATATAAACAAAAACCCAATTGTTATTCTTACACACCCTTTCTCCTCCTTTCTTCTGCTGAAATTATTTGTTTTGTCCTGACACACGTTACATTTTAGTGCACTAATTGGGCTGGACACATTTTGAAAAGATGTGCTCAGATGACTGCAGACTTCCTGGTGCATTGTAAATTTACAACCCCCCACAAACCCTCAGGTGTGTCTGTTATTTGATGCCCTTTTGAGGATCAGTTTTCAATTAACTTGAAGAACTGAGTGCCTTAAGCAGTCTTGGATAAAGCTGCTAATCCAGAACAGCTTTGAGTAGAAACTATTACTTGAAAATAAGTATCTCATGTGGAAGGTCAAAATAGCTGTTTTTTCTTCTCCCCTTAAAATTTGAGGAAAGCCCAGATTTGCTGCTGCTCCTTAGGATGCTGTCTTTGGGACAGGGGGCTTGGGACATGATTGACAGCCAAGTCTTCAAGGAACCAAAAATGGTGAGCCCTTTTGATGTTCAGAATTTTAACACAATTAATCAAATTTAGACTTATTATTTTATTGCATTGCTGATTTAACATTTGTTCTTCAAATGTCTCGTCAGAGCTTTCTTGGGAAAAAAAGCAGTGGTGACAGAGCAGTGGATATGCTGTGAGCTTCCTTTACCTGCTTTTTTTATTTCCATGAATGCCTGATTCTTACTGTTCTAAAATCAGCCTGTACCTCTGTTAAATACTCATTTATTATGCTCATTGCTCTCTCATTTTTCCTGGAGTCTTGTACAAAACACTGATGGGTTCATGGAACATGTCTTGCATGAGGAAAGCAAGATTCTAAAACTCTGGTAGCAGTTTAGAAGCTTTTCATTGACAAGAAAAATGTTTTTCCCTTCCAACTCTCTGTTCCAGCAGCTTTGTGTGGTGCCACATTTGGCTGTAACCTTTCCATGCTTTGGAAATCCTTTCCCAGGGTTACAGGAATCCCTGGTGTAGTTCAGCTGAGGGCACGAGGGCCAACCCTGGTGTTCCTCAGGGGGAATTTGCTGTTTCTGTTCTGAACTATAAAGCAGTAAATGTTTACCTAGGGGGACATTTGAAGTTTCCAAAATACATCAGTTCCTGGCTGCTGGCACGTTTAAATTCACCACAGGGAGGGTGTGCATGAACACTGGGACTGTAGCAGTGAGAGTGAGCAGTAATTCTGAAGGTAGTGCTGTGATTTGTGCTCTCTCATGAACCTCTAAGGAAAAATGCTGAGTTTCTTTTCAGAGGGAGTATCTGAATCTGTCTTTAAAATCTGATTTATTTGTGGTTGTGGCACCACAAATAAGCCTGGGCCATGCTAGGAGTCTGTAATTGTTGATACCAGCAGTTTGATGTCATCCTGAACACATCCCATGCCTGCAGCAGTGCTGGGAAGGGCCTCTCACAAGAATTGCTGCATAATTGTCCAAAGTAAAGGTTTGAGCAGGAGTATTTCTGTAGTGAGATGAAGCAGAGTTTTCCTAATTACCATGGAACATGTGGAAGTGAATTATTCAAGAACTTTGGCTGGAACTGGATGTCTGTGAGCTGCTTTTCCTGGCTGTGGGATGAGGCTTCTCACCCTGCCTCGCTTTTGTCACAGCACTTCAGCACCATTAGGTGGCACGAAGTGATTGATGATGGCTTTGTTCTCTTCCCTCTGTCCTTCCCTCCCTCCCTGCAAGGAAGCCGAGCTGATCACCAGGTTCCTGCCCCTGCTGATGTCCTTTGTGGTGGATGACCACACCTTCACCGTGGATCAGAAGCTGCCCTCGGAGGAGAAGGGACCAATCCCCTACCCCAGCACCATTCCCGAGGCTTTCACCAAGTAGGTGCCTGGCACCAAAGCTGCAGGGAGCCAGCCAGAGCTGTCAGGGAAAAACTGCCTGTGCTGAAGGCAAGGCTTCCTGGGAGGAGATTCAGTGCTAAAGTCTGAACTTTCCCTTTAATAAAACAGGTTTCCATTGTGCTTCCTCAAATGAAAGTCATCTGCATAAAGTAATGCTTCCATTATGACCATTCTCTCATTCCCTATGAGAGTATTTGGTGTTTCTGTTCAGCTTCCCAGGCAGTGAATGCTGAGTTTTGGGTGATTTTGGGTGCAGCACACTGGACCCTGCTGGGTGCCCATGCTGAAGAGCACTATTGGAGATCATAAAGTTGGCATTTTTGGCACCCTCACTCTTTCTCTGTTGATAACCTGTCACTCCAGGGATGTCAGAAAGAGAATTAAAACCTCTGTGTGCTCTGTGGTGTCCAAATATTCCACAACTTCCAACACAATTCTCTGTGTGCCAGAATCTGGGCTGCTGTAGTTGTACTCTCCTCTATGACTGTGTTGGTATTTGACTTTTGGGATACTAAAACAGCACTGGACTTTAATTTTTGAGTATTTGGGCTTCCTTCTAGACCCCATTTTGAACAGCACTTTTTATCATGAATACATTATAAATGCTTTTAGTTAAATCCAGCTGTTTGCTGAATGTTCAGTGTTTCTGGAGCTTGGTACTGGACATGAGGGGATGATCCATCTGCTCACTCCCTGAGTAGCTCCTCTTCAATGGGTTTGAGGTTACCCACTGCTGTACCTGCTTGATAACTATTCCAAAAGTATTTTAAATCTCTTTTTAAAAAAAGATCTAAAACTTTAAATAATCTATTCTAGGTTTACCAGTGAATAAACTTTGTTTGTGCCATAAAGGTTCCTGCAGGAGAACAGAATAGCCTGTGAGATTGGGCTGTATTACATCCTACACATCACCAAGCAGAGGAACAAGAATGCTTTCCTGAGGCTCCTGCCAGCACTGGGTAAGTTTTTTTCTCATCTTCTGCTCTTTGCCTTGTATTGGACACCCAGGAGGCCACTAAACCTGGAGTGAAGGGGATGTCAGAGCCAGGGACATAATCCTGCCTTTGGCTCTCCTGGTGACTTAGCTGAGTCCTTGCAGGAGTGTTTGGGTCTGGGTACAATTTTCTGCTGATCTGAGTGTTTAGGGACAGTGGTTCCTTACATCAGGGGCTCCATTAACAATGAAATTCATTGGAAACTGTTTGGAATGAATCTGAAAGATAACAGAGCAGGTGCCCCAATTCTGCTGCTGCCTGGAGTGATTGCAGGTGGCCAGGAGTTGCTGGGACTTGGCTGTGTGTGTGGTGAAAAAACTGGTAACAAAATAGGACTGAACACAGCCTTCAATTTTTTCACCAGTATTATCTTGTTCACTGACTCCTGTGGGATGAGTTGCAGGAGAGCTCTGGAGCAATCTGCTCCTAATCTTTTATGTCTGAAAGATCAAAGCCACCTGCCTGGGCCTCCTGTTTTCAAAGGAAATGAGAAAAAAATGACTGAAAGAAAGTAGATCACATATTGGGAAGGAATTGTTCCCTGGGAGGGTGGGCAGGCCCTGGCACAGGGTGCCCAGAGCAGCTGGGGCTGCCCCTGGATCCCTGGCAGTGCCCAAGGCCAAGTTGGATGGGGCTTGGAACAACCTGGAATCATGGAAGGTGTCCCTGCCCACGGCAGGGGTGGCACTGGATGAGCTTTAAGACCCTTCCAGCCCAAGCCATTCTATGATGAAACCTCATGCTGGGTTTTCAGCAGGAACAGGAGCTGTGTGCACAGCTTTTGGCACATCCTTATCAGTCTGTCTCTCTGCTTTCTCTGTTTTCTAGTTGAGACATTCAGTGACTTGGCCTTCAGTGACATTTTCCTGCATCTGCTCACTGGTAACCTCACCCTGCTCAGTGATGAGTTTGCACTCGAGGAGTTCTGCACCAGTCTCTTTGATGGGTTCTTCCTCACTGCCTGCTCCAGGTAAAGCAGATTTTTCTCACTGGAGAGAGAGAGTTTACAGAATGCCTGACAGAGGTTTTACTGCTTTGAACAATGGTTTAATAGTTCACCAAATTCTTTACAGGCAGTGGAAATATTAGCCTGATGCTGTTTTCCTTTAAGGAAAAGTTTGTTTTGGGATGAAGTTTTTATCAGCAAAATGGTTATGTCTTGACTGTGAATTATTATCTAAACTAATTCATTATCCCTAAGTTGGAGGTGCAAAGGAGAATATCCTTCAGGCTTTGCAGTAGCTCTGGATATGTCGAGTTAACTTCAGCTCTTTGCAGTATCATCTGCACACAAAAATCTGTTACCTCTGGTCAGTCACTGTGGTTTAGCTGGTGGCCTGCAGACCAGTCCAACCTTCAGAAAGCTTGCCCCAAAGTGGCTGAAATTACTGCTGGGGCATAGCAGCATGGCTGCTGCTTCCTCCACACACTCTATGCTTAAAATCTCCTCCTCCCTCCTCATGGTTGTGCAGGTAATCCCCTCCTGCTGAACAATTCCTTGAATTCTTGAAGGTCTAAGGCAGTGTTACTGCTTACACTAAGTTAGCCCCTTAGAGAAGCTACAATTCTCAGGGGTTTTGTAAATCTGTGGCAAAGTCTGTGGTGGGGGGAATTATTCTGGTGCTGTTGCTGTGGCTTCCTTGTTCTCAAGGTGGTGTTTGTGTGTCCTGGTTACTCTGCTTTCAAATGGCTCTTGCAGGAAGGAGAATGTGCACAGACATGTGCTCAGGCTGCTGCTCCATCTGCATCACAAAGTGGCCCCAGCCAAACTAGAGTCTCTCCAGAAGGCTTTGGAGCCCACCAAGCAGGTAGGAAGGGCAGCAGGAGAAGGGGAGAACTGATTGCAAATGCAGGCAGCTGCCTTTGCAGACGTTGTTTAATGGAACACGAGCTCTGCTTTCCAAGTGTACCAAGCTGTGGCCTAATTCTCTTGTGCTGAGCACACAGTGGGAGGGCACACTTGGTGTTGTGGCTGTGTGACTCTGCTGTTTCCCCTCCCTGGTTCTCATCCTGCAGAGTGGGGAAGCTGTGAAGGAGCTTTACAACCAACTCAGTGAGAAGCTGGAGCTCCGCAAGCCCAGCCCGGCTGAAGTGACTGAGACTCCCTCCATGGAGCTGCCCCTGCCCACCATGCCCACCCCAGCCTCACGCTGAGCTCTGCCTGCAGGCCAGGGCTGAGGGGAGAGGAACTGAGCCTCTGCTGCCTTCTGGGTGTCTCTGCTCACGTGGTGGAAACAAAAACAAAGCCACTGAAGCTCCTTGAGGAAATGCTGCAGTTCACCCAACTCACTGGCTCTTGCTGGTTAGAAAACTGTATGCAGTGCATTGCAAGGTTTACTTAAAGATAGCTGAGTGTCTTCTTGTAGATCCACTTAAAATCTGACTGTACATTTAAAAAAAAAAACAAAAAGAAAATGCATATTTTTAATCTTGGCATCCTGTGTTTTTAAAGTCTGCTCAGTGAGTGTGGAGCCCTGGTGTGGTTGAGCAGGTGGTGTGGGCTCCTGAGGCTGAGTGTGGCTTTCTTTGGCCTTGATCTGCCCCTCGAGGTCTTTAGAGAAGATGCTCAAGAGGAAGAAGAGTCAGAGGAGATGAGCTCCATTGAAACCAGTTCCTGTTTGAGGTTCCAGCTCTCGTGGCACGTGGTAAGATGAGCTGCACAGAGGATCTGGGCTGCAGGGCAGTGGCTTTTCCCTGTGCCAGGGCCAGGATACCCCTTGGTTCTGCACTGGGCTTCCCCCACTCAGAGGGGTTCTCTCCCTTCTGCCCCCGCAGCTGCTGTAGCAGGGGCTGGTGCCGGCACAGCTCCGGGGGAGCTGCAGCTGGGCTGGATGAGGGAATTCTCTCGCCATCTGTGAGCACAGGCACTGCCGTGGGTGTGCACTAGAGGGTGGTGCTGCACACGGGGAGCTGCAGTCGCTCCCTGCTTATGCTTGGAGCTGTCAGTTCATCTTTGCAACAGGGGTGTGATCCCCGGGACACGAACAAACCCTGTGCTCTCTTCAAACCTGCCGTGCCTGACTGCGGAGAGAACTTTTACAATAATTTAAATGATCTGGAGCAATCTATGGGCTTTGCTGAGGGATCTAAACCCCAGGTGTGCTCTGAGGGTCCTTGCCAGCACTCCCCTTCCACCAGAGCCAGGCTCAGCATGGAAAACAAGGGGCAAATCAGCTTCTCAGAGCTTCAGGTGGGTATAAAACACGGATGGAGGGCAGCTCCACCCAGGCTCACTCAGTGCTGAGGACACTTCAGATGGGATTGCTGCGCTGTGGTTGCTCCAGTTCATGGACATCCTCTGCATTCCCTGCTCTTGCCCAAGTCCCTTCCCTGTTCTTGCCCTCTGTGGTGCAAGAAGGACCAGCAGCACATTGAGGAGACCACACTGAAGATAACAAGGTCAGTCCAGCTGGAAGGAGAATTTCAGGAAAGCAGCTGAAGCCTCTGCGTGGGTGGGTTTCGCCCTGCTGGACCTGCAAGGGGAGTTTGAGGAGAAGGACAACCCTGCACAACTGGAGGCAGTGAAACCTGCTTCCTTTCCTTGCAAAACAATTGCACAAGGGGCAAAGGTGCCTCACCTGGGCTGGCAGAGCTACACTGGGGTGAGTCTGGGCTCTGCTTCTTGTGCCATTGCCATAAAAATCCAGTCCAGGACTCAGGAGACAATTGTTATTGTACTTTTAATATTATTTCTTTCCCCTCAGGCCCCCATCAATTTGCTGTGCTGAAGCTGATGAGGGTTAACAGAATAAAGAAGGGGTGAAATGTGCACAAAATCCTGGTGATGAATCATTACCAATGTGATACCAAGCAACCCAATGATTAAGAATGCCACTTTCACATTACCACTTCTCCAGGCACAGTTGTAGGTAGAAGCAAGTAAATACCCTCAGAAGAAATGTGTCTCATAGCATCTGTTCTTTCGTTAATTATCCACTCATTTGAGCCTGTGGAAGGAGCTGACAGACTCTGCAATGCCCCTTGTTCTTCTTAACTCTACAACTCCATTTTCCTGTCTGCTGAGAAGGCTGGGAGCTGCTCTGGCAGTTTGCACCCACTCTCCTCTCTGCTTCCAGCTCTGTCTGACTCCTGAGCTCGGGAAGGGAGCCCTGGTGTGCTGAGAGAGGAAGGAGAGGCTATGCCTGCAGTGCTTTATTCCCCTGAGCTCACACATCCTTCAAGGTGTCATCAGTGACTTGTGAAACGAAGCCTGGGCAGCAACAACAACAAAACCTCTGCTCCAGTGGCTCACAGCCAGCCAGGTTTGTTCCCAGCCCACGTTCTCCAAAGCAGCACCGTGGTCTCTGCTCAGCCTCCACTGAATAATCACATAATTGCAGGGGGATTTTCACAGGTGGCTCCTTGAAGAGCAGCCAAAGGGCAAGGAAAGGAATCTGTTTTCCATCTCACCTACACCCAGCAGGGCAACATTCATGGGCTGTGGTGATGCAGGGAACAGCCCTGCAACCAACAGGGGGGTTTGGAGACACCAGCACCTCCAACCCACCTTGGCCAGGGCTGTGTCTCAGCAGAGGGATTGCACTTGCAGGTGTTTGTGGCCTTTGCAGGTTTTTGTGGCCTGACTCTGCCTGGGGGGAGTCACAGGAATTTTGGGCCGTGACCTCGTGGCCTCTTGCAACAGCTGCCTTGTCCTGATCTTTCAGTTCAACCTGTGTGTGGGAGGTTTGGTGTTTCCAGAACTTATCTACCCTGGTAGCTGGAGGGATCCTGCAGCCTTTGGGCCCCAAAAGGGAAATGCAGATCACTGTCTTTGCAGTGAAGCTCGGGAGTCCCTTCTAAAAAGCCAAAAATTGCAGCAAGGTTTAGGTCAACCTTGATTTACTGTGAGAAAACAGTTGTTGGTGCCTTTTTGTGATGCACCTTGGGGCTTGTGAGAGTTCTGGCTCAGTGCTGAGCCTTAGGAAGGAGGGTTTTCCCTTTTGGTAGTTGGTCACACCACATGCCAAGTGGAGGAATGGGATGATGGAGGCTTCCCAGGAGCCTGAAGGAAGGTGAACGTTGGTGTTACAGGGCTGCAATGAATATAGATATTAAATGGCACCTCCCACCTCTGTTTATTAAAATCTCTTTGGGACAAAAAGGCCCTGGGGAGTGGAGGGACACAACCCTGTTCCTCAGGGCCTCTGCTCCAACCATACACAGCCCAAACAATGGGAATCCTGCAGCAGAAGGCTTGCAAGGAGTGAAGTGACTACTCAGTTATTCTGGGTTTTAATTCCAGCCCAACCAGCCTTGGACAAAGGAGCTTGGCCTCATGTCCACCCTGGTTTTACAAAGGAATTTCAAACCTGCCCTTGCTGCTGCTCAGGAATGAGATGTTGTCATTGCTCAGGAGCTCAGCCGTGTCCCTTCTGTGTCTGCTTCAGTTTCTCCTCTTCCTGGGTTTGTGCCCCACCAAACCTGGAGCAGACTGCTTTGTGTCCCAAAGTTTGCTTTTCACTCCCTGCTCTTCAGAGCCTGCCTGAGTTCCAGGCTCTCTGCCATCACCCCAGGCCCTGCTTCCCTCTCACTTCAGACAGGGGATTTAAGGGTTTGAAAAACATAAGAGTTAAAACCTGAGGCATCACTCCTACCCTGGTAATGTCTCTCTCTGTGGGGAAAGCTGCTCCCCCCACCCCAGAACAAAGGATCACGTTGGGTGTACCCATCAGAAATTGCATTTGTGGGAAGCATCAGGGCTGTGCTGGGTCTGGGATCCCTCCCCGTGCCTGACTCGCAGCCGGCACTGGAGCCCCTCAGGCGCAGCCTGGCAACTCTCTCCGTTGCCGTGGGAACAGCTCCTCACCCTCTCATGGAGAACCTCAAATATTCCCATTTTCAGAGCTGCTAGAACACCTCCAGTGCTGGCTGCTTTCATTCACTCGCTCACTCCCCTCCACGAGCTCTTCTCCTCCCAATTTAGAGTTACTCAGCACTTCTGGGCTCCTCGTGAGCTGGCTGAGGGAAAAGTCACACAGCACTTGGAGGTTTGGCTGGGGCACTGATGGGTTTACTTCATCTGCAGATCTATCGTGGAATTAGAATCCCTTTAAAGTGCATTAAATTGGTGCTTAATAGAAAATTCTTGAAGCCCTGGCTGCTGCACACCTGTCTGCACTTCCACACCCAAGGGAAAAGTTTCTGAGGACCCCCTGACCTCAGGTGGGTGAGGCGAGCTGGGTTAGGTGAGGAGCAGCTTCCCCGGGATGATTTTATTGTGATGTGTTTGTCACACCGCAGTTGCACTGCCCAGCCTGTGGAAGCCCAAGCCCAGCTCTCCCTGTCTGTGTAGGAGCTGTGGGATGGGGGATCCCGGGGGTCCCTGGGCTTGCCCCTCCTCTGGGCCCCCTTTTCTGTCACTGGGCACAGGTTTGGTTCTGGCTGATCCTAATTAGTTATTGAGGGCTTCTTGTTTCACTTATGGAAAGATTGCATTGGAATTTCTTACTCTCATGAGGAAGATGGTCTTAAAAACAGTTCTTGAGAGGGCTTTTTTTTTGTTTGGGTCATACGAGTGTCTTAGCAAGACTGGGTTATGCTTTTATCCTGCTAGAAATTCCAGGCACAAGTATTGCACTGTGTCCACAGAGGGAAAAAGGGAGAGGCTGGGGGGATCTCAGGGTGTTCAGATAATGGCACAGGGTGCCCAGAGCAGCTGGGGCTGCCCCTGGATCCCTGGCAGGGCCCAAGGCCAGGCTGGACACTGGGGCTGGGAGCAGCCCGGGACAGTGGGAGGTGTCCCTGCCCATGGCAGGGGTGGGATGGGATTTAAGATCCCTTCCCATCCAAACCATTCTGGGATTCCGTGACCTGGGGGCACAACCAGATCTCAGCTGAACAAAATCCTCCACCCTGAACAGAAAGAGGCTGAGGGGCTGAGAGAGGAGCCGTGCTGTGGGAAGCCTGGATGTTGTGGGAAGCCTGGATGTTGTGGGAAGCCTGGATGCTGTGGCTGCAGCTTTGCTGCGCATCAGGAGCCCGTCAGAGCCTCACACCGGGGAAACAGCAGCTGAAGATTCAGGTGAGGGATAGCGAGGAAAACAAAATAAGAGAGCAAGAGAACTGAGCAGGATAAAAAAAATTCTCAGCTGCAAAATACTCAGTAGCACTCCTGAACAAGTGTGGCTCGGTGCAGCCCCAAATCCTGAGGCTCTGCGAAGAGCCAGCTCGGAGAATCCCCGGTGATTGACTGGGGGTTTAATTTATTCCTCGCAGGCAGCCAGTGCTCTCTGCCTGTGCCGCTGCTCAGGCACGGCAGCCAACTCTCCCCTCCAGCCCAGGGGGGAGGCTGCTCCTGCCCCCCGAGTGTGGGCAGCTGCCGGCTGCGGAGCGATGCACACAAAGCCGTGAGCGACGCGGGGGACGCGGGGCTGGAGCCCCCGAAGATGTGACCCGGCCCGCGGGAGGAAGCGCCCGGAGCTGTGTTCGTGCGGGCTCCGATCCCCCCGGGGCATTTCTCCAGCTCTAATTCGCTGTGCACAGAGCCCAGCCCGCTCTCCAGCAGCAGCAGCAGCCTCGGCATCCCTGCAGCTCCCGCTCTCCCGGAGCCCTGCCCGCAGCAGCGGCTCCCCCCGAGCCAATGTCACCCGTAGCCAATGAGGCAGACCCCGAGGTGCCACGGATGGATCCAAGGATTCTCATTTTCCTCCTCTACGTGATGATCCTGCACGAGCTGGTGTGTGGCTGGATGGAGTACCAGAAGCAGATGGCCAAGCCCAAGAAGCAGGCGGGTCCCGTCTGGTCCTCCAGGTGAGTCGCTGCTCCCAAAGGTGCGCGGCCCGGGGGTGTTTGGATGGGGAGGGTTTGGTTGTGGGTGCATCCTCCGGTGCTTGTAAATGTGTCCGTGTCTGATGTGCTGGGCATTGCTGCACTGAGCAGGGATTAAGGGCTGTTAATCCTCTGAGCCTGCCTTGTCTGAGCATCCCGTGCATTTGACACACTTGCCTTGATAAACACGCCTGGCGTTTGGCTGGGGATTTTTTGTTTGGAATTTTTTTTTTCCCCCGTGGAAATGTGCTATAACTCAGCATATTTGCTGTGACTCAGGCTCCTTATCACCAGACCTGGAAGAGAAAAATGTGGGTAGCACAAGGAGCTACACTTCATGCATGATATTCATCAATGAGGCACAAACCTCCAGAGACTGCTTGCAATCAGAGTATTTCATGTTAAATCACTATCTCTCCGTCTCCTCCCACTCCCTGGGCTGTGCCCACTACACTAATCCCTTGTTTTCTGCCCGACAACAAAAATGAGCTGGGGAAATAAGGGCAGTTAATGAAAAATGCTGCACGTCTTTGAAATTCAGATCTGTCCCTGCAAATACTGTTGATGTGTTGTTCACATGTAACAGTGTTGGGGTCTTATCAGGAAGAATATGTGGACATCAGATGTTCCTTATCTTCCATCAGCTGTGTGACTGGGGAGTCACACCCCAAAATCCACCTCCTGCCAGATGTCAGGCCGTGTCACACCAACACCTCAGAGCTTTGGACCTAAAAGGGTTCCTGTGACCCAGTTTGCTCCAGGTCTGGCTGCTGCAGCTCGAGTGCACAGAGCTCTCAGCTCAGTCCTTATCCTAATCCTCTGATGTGCATCATTCCCAGCCACAATTCCAGCCCCGCTGTGCCTGGAGCTGCACAAACACCTCCCAGAGGTGTCACCACTGATAAAACCCCCAAGAGAAAGTGCTGGTGTGAGGCTGCACCCATGGCTGGCTGGAAACCAGCAGCCAGCAGCTCCCTTCATCCACAGTTCAGGAATACATTCCCTGGCTGGATTTCCAGAGCAGCAGAGCTGAGCTGCACCTTGTGCAAGTGAAATGATCAGCACTGGGAACGCTGCCATGGGTGGAGACAGCGCAGAAATAGCTTGAAAGGGATGGGGCTGGCTGGGTTCTGATCGAGGTCAGAGGCAGATTTCCTCGCTGTGACCAAGGCAGAGTGCAGGGAGGAACTGGGACACAACTTGCACTCAGCTCTGGAGCACCCTGATGCCAGACAGAAAACCTAATGGAGTTATTTGATTTACTGGAAGCCACCAAACAACACCAAACTTGCAGCAAGCAGCCAGGATAATGTCACAGGACTGAGGTTTTTAAAAGTGACGTAGATAACCCATCAAAACCAACATTCCCCAAGAGCTGCTGCCTCACCCAGCCTTGTTTCAGGATGTGGGACCAAGCTGGATGATGTGTGCAGGGCCCCACGCCCTGGAGCCATCCCAGCCCTCTCCATCCCAGCTGGGTGTGCAGCCCATCCTGCCCACCCTGCTCCTGCTGCTCCTCCAGCTGCCCCCAGCCTGGGCCAGCAGAGCCACCAGGTGTGTGTGGGTCCCCTGCATAATTCAGAGATTGCACCATAAACAGGTGAAGCTCTGTGAGCCAGAGAGCTGAGGAATGACAGGGGGGATTGGGATACTTTTAGTGGAATTAAGATTGTCCCAGGTGGACTCCCTGATTTTGGTACAGCCTGGGCTCACACACCCCTGCTGCAGCCATGCTGTATTGCTGTTCTTGGCTGATGAGCCCACGAGGTTTCCAGTGCCCAGAGAGCACAGCTGGAGCCAGATGTTCATCCCTCAGTGTGGTCCTGGGATTAGAAAATGCTCAGAAACAGCTGCCACATCTGTGGCCTGGCTGTCCATGGAGTCCAAGCCGTGGCTCAGCAGTGGGGAAAAGCTTCCTCATGCCCTGCACCAGGCCAGGACCAGCACAGCACCATAGCAGCACCTGCTCCAGAGCAAGAACAGGGATCCGGGACATCCAGCCCAGCCCTGGTGGCAGTGGCAGTGCAGCCTGGGTAGGGCTGGTGCCATCTCCAGCCAGGAGGAATCACAGCGAGGGGCTGGTGTGATCTGGGACTCGAGGGTTGTAGGATTTTAGGAAAGATTTGCAGACGTTGCCAAGGCAATCACCCAAAACCTTCCTGTAAGGGCTTAATCCTGAGGTGAGAGCAAGGCAGAGCTCTCTGGATGAGCTGGGTGTGAGGGCACTCTGCTTCCCAGCACAGCCTGGAGCTGTGCCAGTGCTGGGGAGGTGAAGCTCCATCTCCTGCCACGGGCCCTGAGTGCCACCTCCACCAATTAGGAAATTAAACTATAAAGCAGAGAGCTAATTAGGAATTAGGAGGGTGCTCTCTCTCGACTGTAGCCTCAGCCCAGGAGGATTTCAGGGCTCTTCCTCCTTTTGTGGTTGTTGAATAGTAACAGGCTCTGCTGAGAGGCAGCTTTTTCTCACATTCACAGCTTTTCCACAGCTCCTTCTTCCTCCGCTCCTGGTGTGGCTGGCGGCTCCCCCGCCCTGCTCCATTCATCAGCCTCTCCCGGCACAGTCCCGTGTCCCCTGTGCTCCCTGCTCTCCTTTCCTCCAGCGCTGTGGGCAGGGGGGATCCGTCACAGAATCCCAGAATGGGTTGGGTTGGAAGGGACTATAAGGACTGACCCCACACGGTCACTGTCCCAGGCTGCTTCAAGTCCAATCCAACCCTGGACATTCCAGGGATCCAGGGGCAGCCACAACTGCTCTGAGCACCCTCTGCCAGGGCCTGCCCACCCTCACAGGGAGCAATTCCTTCCCAAAATCCCATCTATCCCTGCCCTCTGTGTCCTGTCCCTCCATCCCTCATCCCCAGGCCCTCTCCAGCTCTCCTGGAGCCCCTTTAGGCCCTGGAAGGGCTTTGTGACACTGTTTGTGACTCAAACTCTGCACGTGGTGTGGTGAATCGTGGTGTGCTCGGTTCATGGAACACTGGTTCACCCCTGGCATCACTCCCTGAGAGAGCCCAGGGTGGCAAAAATCACAAAGAAGTTCCAGGAGTTCACACTGTCAGGTTTAGTGGTTTTAAGGAAAACTGCTCAGTGATGCTCAAAGACACTCGAGGTTTTGAAGGGGGTTGGTTCCAGTGACCCCCTTGGTCAGAGGGGATGGTCCCGGGGGCTCTGACTGTTCATGGGGTTCTGAGCTGCACCTGTAGTTCAGCAGCTCTTTCCAAGACCTCCAGGGAAGGTTCCCATCACCCACCAGGTGCCCAGGGGAGGCTCAGCCCTGGCTCTCTGCCCACCCTGAGCACCAGGAGGATCCAGCACTTGATCCCTTGGTGGTGGTGAACCAAAATTCCCTGTCCTTTTAGGAGCCTCTGCTGGATGCAGAAGTTCCCCAGCCCTGTCCCACACCAGTAACGATGTCTTGCTTTGTTCCTCACCAGCAACACCACCAGACCAGCCCCCTCCAGCTTCTCCCGGCCCCTGGTGCACTCGGTGCGCAGGGAGAGGTACCGGGACTGGAGGAAAGCGGGAAGGATCATCCGGAAAGCCTGAGCCTGGCTCCGGGAGCATGGGGACATTGCTGAGCCAGAGGCAGCCACCCCTCGGGGTCTGCAGCACCTCACACATGGAGAGCATCCTGCAGGGATCTGCATCCTCCCGGGATCTGCATCCTCCTGGGATCTGCATCCTCCCAGGACCTGAATCCTGCAGGGATCTGCATCCTCCGAGGACCTGCATCCTGCAGGGATCTGCATCCTCCCAGGATCTGCATCCTGCAGCTTTCCACAGCTGAGAGGGAAGGAGCCCCTTCCTCCTGGGGACCCATCCCTGCCTGCTGAGCAGCCACCATGGGGCAGTGGGACAGCCCGAGCTGGGATATCACCCAACGCCATGATGTGACTTTTCCTTCTTCTTCCCCAAGGGCTGAGTGGATGGAGAGCAGATTTCCCAGGGGAAAAAATGGGATTTGCTCCTGCATGGGCAGCCCTGGGGAGACTCACAGAGGTTTCAGGCTCCTCTCCTCCTGCTCTAGGACTGTGTGGCCAGTCAGTGGCATTTCCCAAAGTGGCTGGAAAACCTTCACTGCCCAGTTTGTCACCACTCCTGGGAGAAGTTGCCTCCCCTGGGACACCCAGAAGTCACAGCACTTTGGGAATGCTGGCTCCCTGTTACATCTCATGCACTAAGAGCTTGCCAATTATTTTCCTGTTTTTCCTCACCTTTGTTAAAATGAGTTACTCCAGGGAAGAGGAGGAAAAATGCCCTGAAGCAGTGACTCAGAGTTATGTCACCAAATGCAGTTTACTGCAATGGCCTGGCAATTTGCATTTTTGGAGCCTTCCCAGCAGCTGAGGCAAATCAGTGTAAGAGCCCCTTTCTAATGAGCAGATAGGTGGGCAAGGAATACCACAGTGCTCTTTCAGACTCTGCTGTTTAGGCATAAAATCAGATTTTAGGGGCAGAAGTCAGCTGTTGCACCCAGAGCTGTTGTGGGCAGGGTGGGAATCGTGGAGCACAGGAGGGATTCTGACACTGGGCTCCAACCAGCTGCCCGTGGCAAAACTGCTCCTTATTTGCTGAACGTAATGTTTGGCTCAAACACAGCCTGTTTTCCTCGTTGCCAACCATTTGTGAGCCTGACTCAGGCATTATCCAGAAGCAGATAGGAAGGGGAATCAGAATAGATTATGCATTTATTATCCAGAAGTAGCCAGATACATATATCTGCTGCTCAGTTGTTTGCCAGTCGTTCCTGGTGGTTGAGGCTGAGTTTGTTCAGCCACCCAGGGGTGGAAGATCCCAATCCTCTCTCCCAGCTTGGCTGGAGCAGTAACTTGGATGTAAATCTTTGCTTTCACCCAGGGGAGATGAAGTTTGTACCGTGAAGTTCATTTCTTGTGTTGAGATGGTTTCAACAGAGGAGGCAGAAGTAGCTGTGAACAGTTTCTGCATATTTCAAAGCATAAACTCTGTGAAACTGTGCCTCAGCTCTGTCCCCCTGCCCTGATCCACGTGGGTACAAGTGACAGCAGCAGATGGAGAAGGTGCCAGGAGGGAAAACATTCAGGAAGCTGAATGTTCAGGTTGCTGTGTGCTGGGGGGATTTGCTGCTTCCCCAGAGCTGTGTGTGTGTTTGGGGGGATGTTCCCCCTGCTCTTCTGCCAGAGCCTGTGGGAGGTTGGGAGCAAACTGGCTGTGGAAAAAGGGTTTGGGGCAGGGTAGGACTGGCCCCAGGGACCACGCTGAGCTCCCAGCCTCAGCAGGACAGACAGACTGAGCAGGGACAGAGAGATGCACCTTTGAGGAAGGGTGAAGGGCCAGCACTCCCTTGCCCTGATGATCACAGGCTGGATTTATCCCTGTAAATATAAAATTGTTTACTCCCAATAAACTCTTTTACACACACAGAGTTCAGAGTGTCTCTGTTCTTATTCAGCCCTTGTGTCTCTCTGCTGGTTTTGGCTTTCCCAGCCTGGGACCCAGTGAAGGTGTTGGCTGGGAGCTGGTGGTGATGCAGCATGGATAAAAGCTGAATTTACAGCACAAATGTTTGTGTTCTTACCCTTTGTGCAGAGGAACCCAGGACTGCCACCCAGAGTCTTGTTTTGGATGGTGGTTGTGGGTTCAGTTCAGGTTTTTTAATATTCAGGTCACTCTGCAGCTCTGTTGGAGAAAGTCCTGCCCAAGGAATGTGCCCTGGGGTGGGAGAGAGCTCGGGATCCACCAGTCTGCAGTGGTGTGGACCCCCAGAGAGCTGAGGGTGTGGTGAAACCCAAAGCTGGGTCCAGACCCTGTGGGGACTCGCCTTCCTCTTGGCATTTGGGCTGACCAGTGGTCTGGGGTGAAGAGGACACGGCCAAGGGTGGCCAGTGGGCACCTCTCTGTTCCTTCAGCCCCCTGAGGGGTTTGGGTCTGACTCTGCAGCCCTCAGCACCCCTGGAGATGCATTTCCCCACGGCAGGAGAGGGGAGGGCTCCTCAGCGAGGAAGGGCTGTGCTGTGATGTGGACATGCACCAGGAATGCCTCTGGACAAGAATTCCCAAGAATCCCCCCCAGCAACGCCTCTGACCCCAAACCAGCCACTGCACTGAGCTGTGCTGTTTGGTCCAAAAGAAGACACACGCCCCAAAATACCAAAAAAAAAAAAAGAGTGAAGCAGCATTTCACAGATGCTCCAGGTCACGATGTGCAGCTCGCCCTGAGGGGAACAGGTGGAAGTCACCTCGTGTGGCTTCAGCTGGGGCAGGAGGCTGTAGGGGCTGGTGGCCCTGCTTGAAATAGACTCTGTGGGCTGCACCCTGAACCACACTTCTGTCAGATACTTCATTTTTAGCTTGGATTTAAGTTTGCAGCCCTTTCACAGAGAGTCAGAGAAAGCCCTGGTCACCCTGGAGCTGCTCACCTCACCTGGAGAGCTCAGGGAGGCTTTAAAGCATCAAGCTTGGACCATCCATGGATTAACCTTCCTGCTGGGACTGTTTCCATCAGGTCCCAAAGAGTTCATTGGGATGGAGCATCCGGATTTCAGTCCCTGGGCTTTTAACCTCAGCTGTGGATGTGTCCTGCCTTACAGAGCAAAGAGTAAATGGAGGTGGAGAGAGTTTCACAGGTTGGGCTTGGATCAGGATACTGCTGCAGTCCTCAAACTGGAGATCATCTTCTGAGCATCTCAGCAAAGCCTTCTTGGGACTTCCTTTTGCCTGGGAAGACATTTTTAGAAATTCCCATTTTTTTGGCCTCCAAGTGGTGCATGTTTGGGGCATTTGGTGTGACCTGGGGACACATCTCCCCATCCAGAGCTTATGATCCCACCCCTCTGCAGCTTGCACTGGGCCAAGCTTCACCCACACCCACTGGGTTTCGGTGCTGCAGCTGAGGTCAAGCCAGGGAGCTGCAAATTCTGCCCTTGGGGTCACAGCTGCCCACAGCAGCCCTGACTGGCTTCCCAGCTCACCTGGCCTCGCTGCTGTGGTCACTCAGCTGCTGATGCTGCTGCAGTTTGGGAGGTGATGTCAGCCCAGCGGTTTGGGAAGTGATGTCAGCCCAGCCCAGCCCTGCTGAGCTCTGCACCCCTCGGTGCTTCCTGCCCTGCCCAGCTTCTGCTCCCAACACCCAGCAGGGCCAAGTGACCCCTTCACCTCCATCCTCGCCTCTGCTCAACTCACCGACCTCCCCAAGCCCAGGGGCTCCTGCTTTTGGGGGGTTTTGAGCAAAATCTGGCTGTTGTGGTAAACCAGCTGCTGCTTTTGCTGCCTGCAGCTGTCTGAGCTGCTGGAGTTTCACTGCTGAAATCTCCCTTCCTCTGTACAGCTGGGGGGCCCAGAGCCTCCTGCTGCCCTTCAGTGCTTGCCTGGGGAGCCTGGAGGAGCTTCTGCTGCTCTGTGAGCCCCTGCACCACGGCCTGGCCCTCGTGGGAGGACGGGGTAAGTGTCCCCTGTGTTTATTCATATTCTTCATTCATATTCTGCTTTAACAGGAGTTGTTCCTAAAGGCAAAGCTTTCCACGGGTGTCACCCCAGTGCTGCTGGGGTTGTAAGGACTGGGATGTGTCAAGGGGTTTTACGCATGAAGGGTGAGAAAGTCTCTGTCATGCTCAGAGCTGCAGGGCTGGATGTGGGTTCTGATTCTCCCCCTTCATATCTAGATCAGCTCTGATTATAAAATCCCAGAATCCTGGGCTGGTTTGAGTTTGGAGGGGCCTTAAAACTCCTCTTCCATCCCCTGCCATGGGCAGGGACACCTTCCACTATTGAATTGATCCAACTCCTGTCCAGCCTGGCCTTGGACACTTCCAGGGATGGGGCATTTCTACTGCTGCTCTCCAGGCAATGGTTTGTGTGACTCCCCTTTAAGTTAAACAAAAATTAACTTTTTAAATTTTTTTTCTGCTTTGCCTTGTTAATTTAAAGCCCATTTCAGGTTCTGTAGTAATTCCTGGGTGTATTTCTTACCACTCAAAATTCTTGATGGAATGAAATGAGGACTAGAGCCAGGAGACAGAGAGAGGAGATGCTCCTTTAGGTAAGGCAACAGCTTGGAAGTCAGGGTTTATTTTTAGGATTTGCTGTAGACTCAACCCGTGAGCATGACACAGGATCCACATTTCACTTCTCCATCCTTCAAATCCGTCTGAAATGCCTTCCCCCTTTCCATCTTGCTTTTTTTTAATGGAAAATCTGCAGTTAACAGAGTAACTGGAATTTGCTTTTTGCATCAGCAAAGCTGGGCACAGAGACCTGGATTTTCTCTGGGTTTCTGGAAGGTGCTGCAGTGAGTGCTGGTGTGAGAGGGTGGGAGGAAGCCATTCCTCATCTCCCCAGAGGAGCTGGGCAATAGTTGGGATTTCCACCAAGGTTTTAATTCCCAGTACTCCACTCTGGGTTTGGGCTCTGCTCTAATGTCACCCTACAAATAACCTGTTTATCCCAGAACCTGTATCAAGGGCAGGGCAGAAGTGACTGACAGATTCGTTTCCTAACTTGGCTTCTCTGTACTAATTAGTTCCTTGATTAATCCCCACCTGCCTGCCTCATTGGGGTTGCTGTGAAGCTTAATTGAATTTGTGTCTCTCGTGCACCTGGCAGGCTCAGAGGAAAGGTGCTGTTCCCTGCTGTCAGAACACTCTTGTTGGGAAAATCCCATTGCCAGGGCCCAGAGTCTGCCTGAGGCTCATGGGCAGCAGCAAACACCTTGGATTTGGGCTCTTGCTTAGAGGAGGAAATACTTCTGGGTGAGTGATTTGAGTCATAAATAAGGGGATGTTTTTTTATATCTGTGGGAAAAGTTTCTGTCCCTGTCCCCACGTTTGCCAAAGTGCCAGAAAACAGAAGAAGCCTCACATTTCAACATCCAGCAAGGGATGCTGAGGAACTGGGTCAGGATAATCCCTTTTCATTCCACCAGGGAGCATAACTCCAACGATTCTGGTCCTAAACACTTCTGCAGGTCAACATTCACCTTTTTATTCCTAACTCCCTGTTCATTGGTGATTCCCTCAGGCCTGGCAGCTGTGAAACGCAGAGCTGTCCCCAGGCATGGCAAATAACCAGGATTTAAAGCAGATCTACAGCCCTGCAAGCAGTGGGAGTTCAGACTACACTGAAGCCCCAAAGCCTACCCTAAGTACCCCCCAAACCCTATGGTCTCTCCTCAGTTTGAGCAGTTACTCAGAATTTAGGAACTCCATTAAAATCCTTCCATTCCAGAGGTGTTTCATTTAAAGGGACTTTTGGGAAGGTGATCCCTATTCACTTTGAGGAAAATGGTTTTAAGCTTGTAGTATTTTAAGGGATTTCCTTATGCCTTTCTGAGATGGATCTGTGTGCTTGTAAGGAGCACAGCCACACCATTCCTTGGTTAATCCAGATTATCACAGCTGGGAGGGAATTGGGAGCAGATCCCGCAGCCACAGCTCAGTGTCTCAGCAGAAGGTTATGGGTGCAAACGCTTCCTTCTGCACATTCCCTGGTTCTCCTGATGCCTCAGGGTTTAACTTTTATATTTTCCAACCCCTGCCCTGCCTGGTGTGTCACTCTGGAGTTGCCTGTTCCCTGTTCAGTGCTGCTCTCTGTGCTGGGCACACACAACAAAGCCTCTCCGGGGCTGCTCTCCAAGGACACCCAGCCCAAACTGGGCCCAAAAAGCATCAACCAAAAGCCTCTGAGAGGGGGGCAAGCTGAGGGGAAATGACACCATGAAACTGAAGCTTGAATTGGAGAATGAACCCTGATCTGCAAATGAACCAAACCCATCAAAGTGGGAAGAACTCGTGGCCTGTCGTCCATCTCGGGGCCCATCTGGGCAGCACCTCTGGCTCCCCAGGGTGTTCCTTTGGAGGCCTTTCCAATAAATCCCCACCTTTATTCCCTTATTTCTGTCTGGGCTCTGTTTCTAGGAGGCCTCAGCCCTTCCTGCCCAGGAAACACCGGCTATTTGCATATTCATACCGCTAATGAGCGGCTGGGAGTTTCTGGCGGTGTCAGAGCCCGGTGCTCTCCGTGAGGGGAAGGGCCCGAGGCGGGGCTGGGGGAGCCGAGGGCGCCGGGCTGGGGATGTGCGGGGCTGGCTCTGCTGTGTGGGCAGCCCGGGCTGCCAGAGCCCCCTGCCCAGCAGGAACAGGGGCCATTTGCCCACATTTTAAGGTGGTGACTTGTAAAGGTGCTTCCTGTGGCTGAGCTGGCAGAGCCGCAGCACAGCGGGGATGAACGGGCCCTGCCAGAACTCATCCTGCTCCTGCTGCCTTGAGAGGCCAAAAGGCCGAAATGAAGTGCTTGGGGAGGGTTTTCCCCCAGAAGAAGGGATTTCTAGGGCTCTGGGTTTGGTTTAAATTCCCATTAAAGCCCCACTAAGGGGAGGTTCTGGTTCTACATTTGTAGGATCTGGATGGAGTTGGAGCCTCTGAAGTTCAAACCCACTGCCCAAAGTGCTGAAGCACCTCTGGCTGCTTCACCCTGCATGAACCTGCCAGAATTCACCTTTTCTTTGCAAAGATGCCTGCAATCTGCTGGCAGCGAGGTGGTTTTCCCTAAAAAACAAACTTTTTGCCCCTAAAATACCAACCCAGCTGCACTGGAGGCCCCAGACACGGCACCTCCTCGAGGCTGCCTTGTTCTGTGCATCACAGGCCGAATCCTGCAAGCTCTGAAACCGCCTTGAAAGTGCTTAATTCTTTTTTTTTTTTTACCCTTTAAAAGTCCCAGCTCCTGACAGCACGTGCTTGCAGGGAGATGGCATTGCTGAGGAAAGCAGCACTGGGTGTGGGCAAGCGCTGAGAAAACAAAAAACACCAGCGAGGAGCCTCCTCCTCTTTTGTTGGGAAAAAATCCCCTCCTGACTCGGACAAGCAAAGCAAAGCGACATTGCTGGTCTGAAGGCCCTGCTGGCAACAGCCAGGGCTTGGTGTGGGTAGGGAGGGAAGTGAAAAAAGCTTCACATTTGTGTAAGGCTGCAAAATGGGGTTGCCAAACAGGATGCAGGCCGGGAAACCAGCCGGGTGAGGAGGCTGTGGCATCAATTGCTGGTGCTGATAATTCTATTTGCATTAGAAGGGAGTTAATCCTTGTGGTGGCTCTCTGCTTGTTTAGACTCTGCTCTGAGCACTCTGCTGCTGTGGGAGTCTTGGTGCACTTTGAGATTTTTGATACTTAGTTCTGCTGAAATAAATGCTGGCAATAAATCCCCTGGGTCTTCATCCTGGGATTCTGGGGAGGGATGTCACAGGGCAGCAACCACAGAATTACAGGTTCATTAAGGCTGGAAAAGACCTGGAAGATGATCAGGTCCAGCTGTCAGCCCAGCAGCACCACTGTTCACCACTAAACCATGTCCTCAAGTGCCACATTCACGCTTTTTTTTTTGAGCACTTCCAGGGAGGGGTGACCCCCATCAGTTCCCTGGCAACCCGTGCCAGTGCTTTACAACTTTTCCAATGAATTTTTTTTCCTTAATATCCAACCTCAGTCTCCCCTGGTGCAGCTTTCCTCTGGTTCTGTCACTTGTCCTTTCCCAAGAAAAGTGGGTTTTTCTGAAAAAAAAAGAGAGAGAGCTGAGAGCCCGTGGGACAGGGCTCCTGGTTCCAGTGTGGGGAGCTCCAGCTCATGGCTTCTCTCTCTGAAGAGATGAGAAAGAAGTTCCCCCTGTGAGCCAGAGCCTGCTGGGTCCTTCTCTGCAGAGATCACAGGGAATCTGATCCTTTTTTGTTGCCCCAGCAGCCCTGGGCTGCCCTGGCCCCACCGCCTGCTCCCCCATGAGCTGGGTTTGTGTCCCACAGGCAGCTTTTCCCTCCTGGCTGCCAGCGATCCCAGGGAAGGTTTGGGTGAAATTCAGCCCGGCTGTTCCCCTTTCCAGTGGGTTTTGTGTTCCCACTCCTGCCCGTGCTGCTTTTCCTGACTCAACAATCAGCAGATTGTGGCTGTTCAGCTGGAGATTGCCCCCTCTCACCCTGGTTTCCTGAGGTTGGGAACGTGTCAAGTCATTTTCCCCCGATTTCTTTTCCTACAGCCCCGAGTGTCTGTCACAGGATTGCGGAGGAAATTCAAACGAAAGCCTGTCGGGGGAGCTGTTTGGGGTTTGCAGCTGGGGTTTATTCTGGAGTTTATTCTGGGGTTTATTCTGTCTGTGGGCTGCAGGAGTGGGGATGCTAAGGGCAGCTCTACTCGGAGCCCTTTCTGCTGCCTGTGGGGAGCAGCCTCACCCTTACAGACATCCACACATCCCTCAAGCTGAAAATAACCTCCAAAATGTTGCTTAGCCTGGAGGAAAGGAGGCTCAGGGTCTGATTCTGTGATTCTGTGAAAATAATTTGTAAGAGCTTTCTGCAAGAAGACCCTAATGCAGCTCGAATGAAGGCAAAGTGGTTTGGGTGCAAATCTGAGGAGATTTGCTGCTGCCTAAGTGTGTTTTAAATGTAAAGGAAAGCTGTCAGTTCATCTGCTTTGCAGGAAAAGTGTACAAGTGGGTGTGCACTGGGGGCAGGGCAATGCCAGCACAGCCCCCCTCGAGCACTGGGTGTCTCTGCTGGACCCCTCAGCGTGGGTCTGACCCACCTTGGCCACCTCCTGCCACATCCCAGCACATTCCCAACCCGTTCCCACAGCCCTGCTGGGCCACCCCCCTTCCCTCAAAGCATCCCTCTGCTTTCCTCAGCTGGAAAAAGCCGTCTCTTCCAGCGCAGTGCACGCAGGAAAATCCCCACCTGCTCTGCCCCCAGCCCCTCTAATCCCTTTATGGTGTTTGTGCCGGGCTCCTCCCGCCGATCCTGCTCTTTGCCTTCCCTCTAATCTCCCCATCGAACTGTTTGGCAGGACAAAAATCACCCAGCCCGGGGAGAGGGAATGCTCTCCCGTGGGGCTCCGTGGTCCAGGTTTCTGGGAGATGCTTTGGGGGTTCAGCAGCCAGGGAGAAACTCCCTCAGTTCTGAGCAGCAGCATCCTGGAGGAGGATTTCGAGTGAAACCCAAACTCTTCACCCCCAAACTCTTCACCTTCTTTGTGCCCAGGGATGATCATTCTGGGGCAGGGGTAGGGAGGGATCTGACAGCCCCCTGCCCTGATGCAGCACCAGGGGGAAGGTATAAAAAGTCACCCCAGGAGGTGAATTAGTCTGTGTTTAACTCCTTTTGTGGTAAAAAATGTTGTGTTACTGAAGATTTTTGATCTGAAAAAAATCCTAAGGATTTTTCACTCCTATCAAAGCAAAAAAGTCCTGGGTGTATTTTGGCAAGGCTGGAAAATGCTGGGGCTGATAAAGCCTCAAAGTCAGAGAGATAAAAACTGGGAGTATTTAGGGCTTGGCCAGGTCTCCCCAGGAGGGTTCTCTAGGCAACTCATCCATCAGCCCCCCCCAGAAAAGGCACTGGGAAGGGGAGCAGCCCCACTGCATCCCTGTGGGCCCTGGGCTGACATCCCAGATGACACCAGAGGTGACGGTTGGTCCGGGCTGTAGCAGCAAAGCAGAATCAGCTTCTCTCCCTTGCTGTCCTCCATGTGGAGAAACCCCTCTGAGCTGCAGCTCTGAACGGGCTTCACCAAGTCCTCTGGAGATTCCATCTGTGACCTTTTACTTCTCCAAGGACACCCCTGCTCCCTTTCCTGCCCTCGGCTCCGCCGCCCGCCCGACCTTGGGCCGGTCACTGATTCCCTGAGTCGGGAGCCTCGTGGTGGTTAATATTTACTGTACCTGCTGTGGAGGGGAGCGTGGGCTTGTTTGGGGTGAAGTGTTATTCCAGAGCCTCCAGGGTCCAAGTGGGAACTGTGCTCCAATCTGTGGTTGGTGTAACAGAGTTGTTGCTACAGAAATGGCTGGAATTAGGCTGTGGTGAGGTAAGGCTTGATCCCAGGAAAAACTGACTAAGCAGGTGCCCAGAAACACTTTCCTGCTTACTAAAATCCTTTTTGGTGTGGAATAACTTTGTACAATTTGGCAGGCTGCCTCAGGGGTGGTATTTGGGAAGGGGTGGGAGCATTGGCACTCAGGGACACGGTGTAGTGGTGGCACTGGCTGTGCTGGGGTAACAGCCAGACTCGATGATCTTTTCCACCCTTAGGGACTCTGTGACTCCACACCTGTGCACCCGCAGGCTGCTGCTGTCCCTGCTGTCCCCAAACACCACACACCCGCCGTGTTTGCCCTCCTGGGCTCTGACCAGGTGAGGGAGTATTGGTGTTGGTTCTGTCTTCCCCTTTTGGGTGTTTTGGTGCTCACTGATTCCAGCTGCTCACAGGGCAGCTCTGCTTCCCCAGCCAGGTTTCTGGTGAGCATTAGCACAGCCTGGATTTTGTTTCATTTCTCCCTGGTTTCAGCCCACTCAAGCTCTGGGGTGTTCCTGCACAGGGTGGGCACATCCAGGAGGGAAGCCAGAGCTTTCACTGGGAATAAAACAAGGCTCTCCCATGCCCAGCTGAGCCAGGAAGGTGCAGGGTCTTGGCTGAATCCTCATATCACAATGAACACACTGGAACTGGCCCTGCTGCCTGTGAAGGATGCAGTGCTTCAGGCTCTGGGGAGGCAGCTCCCCTCTCCTCATCTGGGGTTTGCATTCCCAAGGGATGCAAATCCATCTCCGTGCTTCCTGCTCAGCATCAGCCCCTGCTTCTCCAGCCCTGAGGCCGGTCCCGCGGGCTCCAGCTCCCCAGGCAGGATGGAGATGGACATGGAGATGGGAGCAGGCGGCCAAGGCACGGCTCAGTGCCGGCTCTGTTGCAAGGCCTCCAGGAAACTGCTGCACACCCAGGGGTGCATTTCCTCCTGCCCTGGGACGATTTCCAAAGAAGAATGAGGAAATGCTGAGCTTTGCAACCACATTCGTGGATGTGTCCCTAAAATACCCTGCAGAGGGAGGTGGCTGCTTTCGAGCTGCTCCCTGGCTTCTATTGCGGGAGACCCTGAATGTCACCGGGGCAGCGTCAAGGACACGGGGGAGACCCGTGTGGCTTTGCCACCGCTGCTCCAGGGACCTTGGGCACATCCCTGGATGCCAACCTCCTTCCCAGGTGCTCTGCTCAGGGCAGCACCCACGAGTTGTGGGGTGGGTGACGTCTGGCCTGCCCGCAGCCTGCTGCCACTGATGTCACCGCCCGGTCACCAAAATTGCTAATTAAGTTTTGCTTCTCTCGCTGCCAATCTCATTTCCTGGTTCTTGTGCAATCCCAAGTGCTTTCAGATTTCTTCCCGGTTCTTTATCTGCCTGCGGGACCAAAACACCTTCAGAAGAAAAACAGAGTTGATGTCTTGGGTCAGTGCCCGGGGAGGAGATGTCCTGGGGGAGGCAATCAACCGTAAAGTGGTTTTTTTAGCTGCCTTGGTGCAGATGTTTTATTGTTTTGCAGAAAAACATTCCTGGGGGTGAGTCAGGCAGCCACAAGCATGAGTCTGCCTTAAGAACCGGGGGAATTAGCAAAACCCCAGCTGCTTTAGAGCCCAATCATGCCTTAAAGCCTTTTCTCCTTTTGTAACATCGAAAAACTGCTTGAACTCTCCGAGGCTGGAGAGTCGAGGTGCGCTCCTCCGCCGGGTTTGCTGGGGGGTTGTTGGGAATCTTACCCTCCTCCCAGAAAAAAATCCGGGATTGTTTGAGATAACCCCCGGAGGCGCCGGCACGGGCACCCCGGTTTGGGGTCTCTCTGCTCCGACACGTGGGAGCCTCGCACGCAGGATTTGTGGAAAATTGGGAAGGCAGCGAGGCGTTTAATTCACCTAATTGGATCTGCGTTCGGCTCGATAGCTGGAAATTGCTGCTATATTGAAATAATCGACCCAAATTCACACCTGTTGGCTGAGGATTTTTAGCTGACTGTAAATCACAGCAGAGCCTGTGCTGAGCTCTTTGGGGGTTTAAAGAGACTTAACCACTCTCTGGTGCTTAAAAACTGTGCTTTAACTCGGTGGTTTATAGACGGGAAGGGCTGAAGTGGGGGATTTCGGTATCGTCCCAGTAGCTCTCCCTGCAGCCCTCAGCCTTTCGAAAGCCTTGGGGGCAAATGCAGCCCTGCAGCCCCTGAAGGTGGGAAGGGGTCATTCCTGGGGTGACCAGGGCAGGATGGGGGGAGAGAGGTAGCGGTAGAGCTGCCAGGCATCTGCCTGCCCCTCTCCTGGGAATTTGTCTGCCCCTGTCCTGGGAATCTGGCTGCTCCTGTCCCCACGGACTGCGCTGCTCCTGTCCCCGGGGATCTCGTTGCCACTGATGTCCCCAGGACCACGCAGACGCCCAGATCCATTCCATCACACATCCACAGGGCAGGGTCCCAGCCAGGCTTTTGGGGTGCTGGGGGGGAGCACAACCCAGCAGCCTCCCCAGCTCCTCACCCCACAGCAACTCAGCAGAGCTGGGGAAAAAGCGCCTGCACGCGTCTAAGAGGGCAACCCTACAAAAACAAGAGGCCAAGAGGGATGACACACGCAGAGAGGGGGGGTGGAAAGTAGTAAATAATATTTTCAACGAGTAATACTTGTTATTTTTTAACAAACAGTAAGTTATTTAGCCAGTAACTCACTACTTTTTAAATAAAGTGACGCTTTGGCCATGCGATAGCAGTCGTTTTTAATAAGTAATATTTTAATAAGAAAAGAAAGCAATACTAAACGTCCTCAATGGGTGTCGGGGGGTGGGGGCCGGGGCCCGGCGCTGCCTCCCGGGGAGGAGCCGCCTCCGCACCGCCCCCGACCGCGGGCGTCTTTAAAGCGCGGGCGGAGCGGCCGCGGGCAGCGCTGCGGCCGGTGAGTGACGGATGCGGGTTCGAGTCTCGCCAGGGACACTGCGCTTGGCTGGGGGAGGCAGCCGGAGTGGGGAGATTGGGGTGGGCTTGTTTTGGGCTGGGAGGTTGGTTTGTGAGATCCCCGCGGGGAGATGGGCCGGGGGTGATGTGGCACTCACCTGTGCGCCCTCGCAGGGCTGTCGCCATGTCGGTGTCGCACAGCTCCAGGCTGAACAAGCTGGTGCGGGAGCAGTACATGAGGCTGCCCCAGGACGGGAAGGTTCAGGTCACCTACGTCTGGATCGACGGCAGCGGCGAGGGCGTGCGCTGCAAGAGCAGGACCCTCGATAAGGAGCCCAAAAGCATCGAAGGTAACGCGGCCGCTTGTCCCTCGGCGTGATGGGTGCGGGCCCTGAGCATCTCCTGGGAAAAGTTCTGGGGTGCTTTGGGCGGTGGGAGCTGGGACGGGCTCTCCCTGGTTGCGTGGCACCAGTGATACCTGTTGCAGCTGTCCCGTGGGGCTGCACCGAGCAGCAGGGTAAATATCCAACCTGCGTCCCTGCGGTTTGCTTAATCCGCTAATCTCTGCTATTAATGCTGGGTGGGAAGGGGAGGATGAGTTCCTCGCCCCTTTCCACCAGGCAAACAGACACGGAGACGTGTCGGCATCTGAATGGGGCTTGGCAGAGGGAGGTGGAGCGGCTGGGACTGATCCTGCCCGTACCTGGTGGTGCTGAGGGGTGAACACACATGGGCTCCGGGGATGTGCAAGAAAACCTTTGTGGCCGCCATCCCGTGGAACCCAGCACCCTTTGGGTGCTCTATCCTGGACCTGAGCCACCGGCACTTGGCACAATCCATATGTGGACCTTCTCCCAACCTCGCTCCCTCCTCCATCCCCCTCCTGCCTCGCAGATGTTCCCGAGTGGAATTTCGATGGCTCCAGCACGGCACAGGCGGAGGGCTCCAACAGTGACATGTTCCTGGTGCCCGTCTGCATGTTCAGAGACCCATTTTGCCTGGACCCCAACAAGCTGGTGCTCTGCGAAGTGCTGAAGTACAACAGGAAACCCGCAGGTGAGCACTCCCAGCTCCCGAGCGTCACCCCCTCGTTATTTCGGGAGTCACCTCCCCCAGGAGCCGCTTGCTCCGGCCCTGGGGCGCAGCTCAGCGCCGAGCACTTGGCCCGAGGCTCCGAAATCCAAGCGCTGCTGGCGGTGGTTGTTTGCAGGAACCCGTTTTAGTGGCACAGGCCGAGGAGAAAAGCAAAGAGACGTGGAGCTCACCCCCGGCACTCGCCAAAGGCGTCGCCCGGCTCTTGAGCCCGAGCTCGCCCCAGCCCCGGGGGGAGCAGGAGCTGGAAGTGCGGGGGTTTTGACGCGCCGGGGTTGTGGTTGCTCTCCCCGCTGCTGGGAGGCTGCAGAAAAGGAAGGAGAAGATGCTGAGGCGGCGTGTGCTCGCTCAGAGTGACCTTTTGCAAACAGCCCCAGAACGCGCCGGCTCCCGGTCTTATCACCGAGCCTGCAGTCACACAAGTCCGCAGTCCGTCCTGTCCTTCTGATAAAGCCCCAGACACAGGAAAAGGAGCCTGTTCGCAGGGCCGCGCTGAGGGGCTCCCGGAGGGGTTAATTGCCGGCAAATAATCGGGGATTTGCCGCTCGAGCAGGGCTGTGCCCCGCTGGGTGTGAGGGGGAGGGAGAGGGCATCTGCGGGTGATGCACTTCTGCCGGGAGAGCGGGGGCTGCGGGCAGCGATGGTGAAAGACGGCGCCGATTCCTCCTCCAGCAGCGCGCTGCCTTTCAGCCACGGGTGGGGGGAAGTGTCTTGGTTGAGATTTCTGCCCGGCAGCTCCTCCACTGGAGGAGTTTGTAAAGGGAGCCCCTGATCCTGGAGCTTCAGGGGCAGAGAGCTCAGCCCTGCTGCTGAGAGGGGTGCACCCTCCAGCCCTCCCCGTGGTGGGTTTCCGTGGACCTTAAGGGCTGTGTGGGCTCAGGGGAAGAAATTTTCTTTTCCTTGCTTCCCGGTGCTTCCCTCCAGCCCCACTCTCCCCAGCTGCTCTGAGGCTTTTATTGCAAGTTAAGGCAGGATGTGCAGCCTGGAGCCTGCCTGTCCCTGGCACAGCAGTTTTCCAGCCTCTTTCCCTGCTGCCTTGCTCCAAGCTCTCATTCCCCGTGCCTGGCACGCTGTCCCATGTCTGGACTCTTGTATCTGTGTTTTCCTGGCAAAAGCCCAGTTGCCTTGAGCACCTCGAAAGGCCAAGGCAGGGCCAGCCAGTCTGGATGCTAACCAAAACCATGGAGCTGGAGAAAGATAAGGGATAATTGAAGCTGATAGAAAGAGGATGGGGGTGAAGGAGTGATGGAAGATAGACGGTCCCTGTTCCCAGGTCTGCTGAATGCCTGTAGGATGGGGCTGGGGTAAGGCTCCTGGTCTCTCAGTGAGTAAGAGGAGGAGGATGTTCATGGACCATCAGCGGTGGTTTGGGGAATAGGGTAATTAAACCCTCTTTACCTGTGGCTCTGGTGATGGAGTAACTGCGAGGAGGAATTTGGTGAGCAGGAAGGGGGATTCGCTCGTGATTTCCTTTAGGCTTCTGTGGGAAGTGCTTGGCGGTGGTGGAGCCTCAGTCGCGGAGTGGGCTGGAGCAGAGTGTGGGGGGCTGCTGGCTCACAGCACGGCTCTAACCCAGGCCTCTCTGCTCCCAGAGACCAACCTGAGACACACGTGCAAGAAAGTCATGGACCTGGTGCAGGACAGCCACCCCTGGTTTGGGATGGAGCAGGAGTACACGCTGCTGGGCATCAATGGCCACCCCTACGGCTGGCCCGACAACGGCTTCCCCGGCCCGCAGGGTAAGAGCTCCCTCCCTGCCCCAACCCCAAATCTCCCCTCAGCTCCCACCCTGCTGCTGGTGGAGTGCTGGATGGTGGTGGTTCCCTCATCCCAAGCTCGGTGCAGCTTTGCCATCAGGGATGACCCCAGGTAGGAGCTGTTTGCCAAGAGCACCTGGTGCCCCATGGCTCACGTGAGCTGGGCGGCCTCACTGCTCCTGCCGGACCCCGCTTGCACAAACAGCTCAGCTGCATGACTTGTTTGGCAAGGGCTGGACAACTGGGCTGGAAAAACCTCCTCCCCGTGGCTGTTGGGGAAAGGGCTTGGCATGGCGCGTTGTGCCCTCCTGCAGCAGCGAGCTAGCTCCTCAGCTGCCTCCTGGGAGACAGCCAGAAGTTTCCCAACTTGATTTTTTTGTGGACCGGCTGCTTGCAACATCTCCCTTCCCCCAGGCGGGGAGAAGATCTTTGCTTGAATAAGGAAGATATCAACCCCCAGCGAATTGGATTTTCTAGCTGTGAACAATGCCAGCTGTTGTCAGAACAATCACGGATGCTTGATGTGCTCAGAGGGTCGGGAGGTGCCCCGGGGCAGACCAAACTCTCCTTATCTCGAGGCCACCTCCCAATTGATGTGTTACAAGTCTTATTTAACTGCCCAGATAAGGTGGAGGTTGCACAGATGAACTGCTCACACTGCTGGTCCTGGAGCTGGGCTCGGTGGCTTGATGTCCTGTGGAGAGAAACATCATTTTAATTCCCATAAACCCTCTGCCCATGGCAGCAGTTACCTGGGAATGTGAGATTATGCTACAGTGCTGTTGTTGCTCCCCAAAGCTTTCCTTGGGTGGTGATTCCTTGTTTTTTCCAGGCCCCTATTACTGCGGGGTTGGAGCAGACAAGGTGTATGGGCGTGACATTGTGGAGTCCCACTACAAGGCTTGTCTCTACGCGGGGGTGAAGATCTGTGGCACCAATGCAGAGGTGATGCCCTCCCAGGTACGTGAGGAGGGCCCCAGGCAGCCCATTCCCAGTGATGGATATGAGTTATTGTGAGGCTGGAATAACCCAGCACCCCCCAGCTCCTCTGGAACCCCGGATCCGGTCACTCCTCGTGTCAGTTTTGCCTGGATGGGAGCAGTTACACTGCTAGAATGGAAATGTGCATTTGACTCTCTCCTAACTCACCCCAAGCTCCTTGCACAGCTCAGCCTGAGCTCTGCAGCCAGAGCAGAGCTGGGAGCTCCCCGTGGGAGTGGGGATGCAGGGGACAGCAGGAGCTGGGACAGGCTGTGGGAACACCACGTGGAGTGATGGGGTCTGATCCCTGTCCTTCTGCCTGGGAAGATTTGGGTTTATCTAGGAGTGAGCAGGAAGGAGTCCCTGATTGCATTAGGCAGGTGGCCAGACTGACCGACTGCGGGTTGCTGACTCTCCTGCTGCTGATGTGGTCGTGATAAGCAGGGGCTTATCTGCAGTGGAGCCGAGACAGGACTTTTACTGACCCCCCCTGTGTTTGCCCCAACTTCTCCAGGGTCCTTCTTGGCTGCCTTCCACATCCTGGGCTTGGGCTCTTCCATGTCAGCAGCCTTGAAGACGTCACCCTGTGCTTAGTCACCGTGGGTGGTGCAACCCTGGCTCCAGCTGGGCAGGGAGCAACCCTGGGAAGGACTAACAGGCTCCTTGTTAATCCTCTGTCCTGTTTGCAGTGTGGGCTGAGGGTCCTGCACCAGCCTCGGTCAGACAGTGGTGCTTATTTACCTCTGTTTTGATCTAAAACCCCTCTGATTTGCTCTGCATGGCCATGAGCAGTTTATTCCCATTTTTCTGCATTCCAAAGCTGTGCTGTTGCTCAGTTTGGTGCTCCCTGTCCTTGTTGCTGATTCCCAAGGGTAACGTTCAGCCACAGCCAGGCTGGTGGTGGCTGGAGAGGTACCCACTGGCCCATCCTGACCTGTGCATCTGCTCGCCCCTTCCAGTGGGAATTCCAGGTGGGCCCCTGTGAAGGCATCGAGATGGGGGATCACCTCTGGATGGCTCGCTTCATCCTCCACCGCGTCTGTGAGGACTTTGGGGTTGTGGCCACGCTGGACCCCAAACCGATGACCGGCAACTGGAACGGCGCCGGGTGTCACACCAACTACAGCACCGAGGAGATGCGGAGAGAGGGGGGTCTCAAGTGAGTCCTGGGGTTGGGGGGGTCTCAAGGGGAATCTCAGGACTCAAATGAGTCCTGGAGGGCTCCCTGGGGTGTACCTGGAAGGTTTGGGGGTGTGCTGGGCCATGTGGAAGTGTCTCCCTGCCCGTGTGGCTGCAGCAGGCAGCGCTGGAGCTGTCCCAGCTCATTATTTTAAGTGCAGCTGATCCTATGAGGGTGCCCCCTGGGCTGTCCTTGTCCCTGCACAGGAAGAGGGGGTGACACCCCCCAAATGGACCTGCTGAGCCCCCTCTCCTCTCCCACAGACACATCGAAGCTGCCATCGAGAAGCTGAGCAAGCGGCACGATTACCACATCTGCGTGTACGACCCGCGGGGCGGCCGGGACAACTCCCGGCGCCTCACCGGCCACCACGAGACCTCCAACATCTTCGAGTTCTCCGCCGGTGTGGCCAACCGAGGCGCCAGCATCCGCATCCCGCGCCAGGTGGGCCAGGATGGCTACGGCTACTTCGAGGACCGGCGGCCGGCGGCCAACTGCGACCCCTACGCGGTCACCGAGGCCATCATGAGGACGACGGTGCTAAACGAGACCGGGGTGGAGACCAAGGACTATGCTGACCACTGAGCCTGAGGGGTGGGTGGAGGTTCTCGTGCCTACAGTAGCTTCTCACGTGGGGTTTGTGCCTGTCCGGTGTGTTCGGCTGCAAGCTCAGACTCTTTAGGAACCTCGCTTCTGGTCTTGTGAAACGCTGCCTTAGAAATACATATTTTATAGCAAGAGGGAGGGGCCCAACCTATTTTCTCAACCACTTTCTTTTTTCTGGTTCCTGGTTTTAGGTCATGATGTTTGTTTTTTTTTAAAACTTGGATTGAATTTTTTTCCCCGATGGACTTTACACTGTGATGTACATAGATCCCAATGTGGATGCTGCAGCTGCTGCTGTTTGCACCTGGGGAGGGTGGGTACTTTTTTTTCCATATCTCTGTTGCAAGGAAATGATAATAAATGATCTTCCTGGCTGCATGGCAGCTGGGTTAGGCTGTGGCGAGTGCATTTTTCTGTGGCTCCTAGAGCTCCGGGGAGGTTTGAATTTGGGTGCTGCTGGTGGGTTGCAGTTGCTGAGCAGCCTGGGCAGGAGCTGGAGGAGCAGAGAAGCTGGAGGATCCTTGAGGCAGGTGCCTGGAGCTGCCTTGCCTCATTTTCTGGCCCAAAGGCCATCTCCTTCTATCGTGATCCCGAAGGCAAACAGAGCAGTGCGGGCTGAGCAAACAGCGGCTGGGGCAACAGCTGGCAGGGGTTTACACAGGGTGTGTGCTGCTGAGTCAGCACAGCCAGCCTGGCCCCGACACAGTCAGTACAGCCCTCCCCTCTGGGGACACCTCTGGGTCCAGGAGGGGACCCTGGGGACATCCTCCCTGCTGCCTTGGTGAACCACAGGGTCACGGTGCAGCTCCTTGGGTTGGAGTCTCTTCACAAAGTAGAGGTCAGAGATTTATTTATGGAATCACAGAGGGCGTTTGGCTTGGATGGGACCTAAAAGTCTATCCAGCTCCCCCCCTGCCATGGGCGGGGACACCTTTCACTGTCCCAGGCTGCTTCAAGCCGTGTCCAGCCTGGCCTTGGGCACTGCCAGGGATCCAGGGACAGCCACAGCTTCTCTGGGCACCCTGTGCCAGGGCCTCCCACCCTCACAGGGAAGAATTTCTTCCTAATATCAAATCTAAACCTACTCCAGTCTGAAGCCATTCCCCCACACCCTATCAAACTCATGGAGTAAAATCCTGAGGAAGGACATTTCCATGTAGATGGATGTTAACAGCATCTCCAATCCCAGACCCTTGGCTCCTTCCACGATGCAGCTGTGGGGATGATGGATGCAAGCACAGGGGATGTTCCCTCTCACCCCAGGGACATCTCAGGTCAGGCTGTTGGGATGGACCCACAAGATCTGACCCAGCTGCAGTCACCACGGGGGAGTCACTGTCAGTGAGGGGAAGCAGCAGTGTGGACAGAGACCATCACCTCCAGTGCAGTCGTGTTGATTTTGAAACTGGTTTTATGTTTATCCTTGAATCTGACACAGGTGACAAGCTGGAATGGAGGCCTCTGAGTGCCTCCTGCAGGTTATGGTGCTGCCAGTGGCACAGGGATTGAGGGCTGTGGGAGCTGAGAGATGATCAAGCCCCAGATCACGAGCAGCCAGGAGCCCTCAGTGCCTCTGAGCTGTTGAAGAGTAAGTGGAACCCAGTCTCCACCCTAAAAAGGAAATATTTTCTTTCCAGAAGTTGCTGTTTGGGATGTTTAACGTTTTTAATCTAAACCACAAGCCTGTCTTGTTTTCCTCTCGTTTCTGTGATGTCTCTAATGGGTAATTTGAGCACAGGGACAGTGACGGATGGATGCAGTTGGAAAATCAATAAAGAGCTAAATCAGGAGTGGGGAGACTCCTGTCTGCTTTGCTGGCTGTACCAATGGCTGAAGTACTTCAGCTTTCATCACACTGTGCTGTACACACACTGTCAAATTTGGGAATCATGTGAGTTCACGTTCCCAACATGGAAACATCTGTGGCTGGACACAGCACTGTGGGACATCCAAATATTTTGTGTCTCTGGGTCTCACGCTGTGGTTCCCCACCAGCCAAGGACCATCCTCTCCAGGGCAGGGTAGTGAGGCTCCAGGAGCTCTCCCAGAGCCACTGCTTTTCCCTGAGCTGGGATCAGTCCTGTCCCCACATGCCAGGAGCCACTGTGTGCTTGGAGACATTCATGTTGCCAAAACACAGATCTTCTCACTTGTATTTCTGAGGTCAAAATGGGCCAGAAAACACATGTCAGGGTTTGGGGTTTTTTCCTAAAGCAGAAGTGATTCCCACCCCCAAGGCCTGCAGCACAGGGGAAACAAGGACAGCGACACATTCCCACCAGAGCTTTTCTGATAGTTTTGCCATGTTTGCTGCTGTTGAAGGTGGGCTGCTGGGTTCAGCGAGGTGCTGGGGATGGAACCAGCCCTCGGGCTGAGGTTTGAGGCCATGGCAGGGGCTGTGGTGTCCCCCTCCAAGGGTCGCTGGCAGGAGACACATCCAGCATCTCCCGCTGCTCCGTGCTGGACTGCGAGGGGTGGGAGCAGTGCTGGGATCCCAGCTGGCATCCAGCCTGGAATGGGGCTGCTGGGGTGGGTTGGTGTCATCCAGGGCTATCCTGAAGGATCTTCTGAGGTGCATGGATCAGTGTTAATCCAGGGCATTCCCAAAGGAGCATCCCGGGGCGGACGGGTCGGTGTCATCCAGGGCATTCCCGAAGGAGCATCCCGCGGTATCCCGGTGGTGGCACCTGCCGGGGCCGGGGGTGACAGGGACATTTGGGGGGCTGGTGCCCTCTGCAGGCGCGGACAGGGATCGCAGGGAGCAGCGCGCGATTTGGGCTGGGAAAATCCGCCTGGATCATGGAATCCCGCCGTTCCCCCAGCACTGCCAAGGCCACAGCTAACCCAGGTCCCCATGTCCCCACATCCCCACGGCTTTTAAACCCCTCCAGGGATGGTGACTACACCGCTGCCCTGGGCAGGGCTGAACAACCCTTTTGGGGAGGGAATTTTCCCTGACACCCAACCTAAACCTCCCCTGGTGCAACTTGAGGTTGTTTCCTCTCATCCTTGTTATCCGGGACCAACTCCTGCGAGGCTGTAGAAGGTGCTGTGTAAAACACGGATTCCTGCCTCACCTGTTTTTTACCATCTAATAAAGATGTTTTTATAGCCAGAAATCCAGCAGCTGCCATAACACAATGCAAGAAGAAGATTGTAACTTACAGACAATCTGGTCTCAGATCTGATTTGGCTTTCTTGCACCCTTACAGAAGGACAATTAGATATTAGGAGGTGAAGGAAAATAAATCTGCTTAACACACTCTCCAAATCATTTCATGCTGCTGTAAAGCAAAATTCAGGTTAAGATGGGAGGACTGAAACAGAACCTTTGCCTGCATCAACCTGAACTGTCAGCAATACTTTCAGGGAGAAAAGCACCACAGCAAACCAAAACATCAAACTTCTTTGGTTCAGGCTCTGACTGTGCCCAGCAGCCCCCAGGACCACCCTCACCCACAGAGGGGCAGATACAAACCTTGTATTTCCACTTGAGCACTCACAGATAGTGGCAAATTAAAACCCTGTGGGGCTGTATCCAGCCCCCATTGCAGCCCCGGGCTGGAGGCACAGAGCTGGGACACATTATCCCTCAGAAAGAGCTGTCCCCAGGGCTGTGACCCAGGAGGTGGATGAGAGGCTCTGGGATGTGGCTCCAGAGAGTCACCAAGCTGTGACACATCCTCATGTCCTCATCCAGGCATGCCCTGGGGTCCCTTCCTTCACCAAGCACCCCAGGAAGGTGCTGCAGAGAGGCCTCCCATGGTGGGTGAACATCATGGCCACCCCATGACAGGGAGCAACAGCGCAGGGGCTTGCACATTTCTCCCTTTTCAAGTCTCTTTTTTACCACTATCAATTCCATTACTTTGAATTTACTCAAAGCCTTCAGGATTTTTTTTTCCCCCAAGCCAGCTATAAAAAGGGCATTGGAATTACAATTCCGGTGCTAACAATAGCACTACTCAAAGCTGCTGCCCAGAAGTGGGGAGTTTTGGATAGAATAAAGACCTAAACTAAAATGTCAATAATAACTCTTTTTTTTTCCTTCCCTGTCTTCCATCTCAGGTCCCTCTATCTTAATGAGCATTAAAATGATTTCAAATTAGATCTACAGAAAATTGATTTTTTTTTCCCTCAGTAGCTTAGTCTGGCCTTTAAAGGTCACTGATCATATTTTGATTTTGTGTGAGAGCATCTTTGATCTCAAAGGCTCTCAGCTCGCAGAGAGACACAGCTCATTACCAGCAATTTGTTGCTGTTGGAATGCAAGTGAAGGGGGACAGGCACCACAGGGAGGGAGTCAGAGAGAGGTTTGGCTGGGGGGTCCTTGTCCCCAGACCCCACTAGCCCCATGTGGCTCTCCTGGCCTGAGTGTGGCCCCCAGGCTGGCAGGTGGGTGGTCACCAGCCCGGTCCGGGTTTGCAGCCAGCTGCTCTCAACTTGGTTTGGTCCCCAAAAGTGGGGGATGAAAGAGCCCCATGAGCCCGACCCGAGCTCCAGGTGGGCTGTTTGAGGAGTCCTCGGGGACACCCCAGGTGACAGCAGTGTCTTGCTGAGGTGCAGCAGTGACCTGGCAATGCACAATGGCTTTTCTTGTATTGCTGCTGCTAAACCCCCTCTCCACACCTGACCTGGGGCTTGGTCCCAGGGGCTCTGGGGAAGGGGTCAGGCTGCCCAGGACCTGCTGCTCCCTCTCTGCTGGGAAGATGCAGCAATCAGACTTTCCAGGAAAGCCCGTTACCATGGCAGGGCTCAGCTGCTGCTGCTGCTGCAAAATAAAAATCTAGATGGTGCAAAGCTGAGCAATCCTGAGCACTGCAGTGCCCTCACTGTCTGGGGCTGTTTGTAGGGCACAAATGGCCTCAGGGTGAGCAGTTTGGGTTAAGCTGGGGCTTGCACCTGGCTGTAAGAGGAGCCACCAGGCCTGGGAGAGAAGGCAGCAGAGGCTGTGACACTACAGAGCAGATCTGCCCCCTGTGCCCACCACAGTCCTGCTGGTCTCAGTCTCACCGGGATGGGCAGAGAGTCCCCACGAGGTCACAGCAGCACTTTGGTGGCTGGCTTGAGAAAGTTCTGCAGAGTTCAGCTGGCCCAGGTGCTCCTAGAGCAGCCTCCCCAAATGAGTCCTTAATGAACTGCAGCTTCTCCCTCTGCCTGCCCCGGCACCCTTCCTGAGCCCTCAGCCCTTCTGATGGGGGAACAGGGCAAGGGAAGCCATCACAGGCACCCACCAGCTGCAGGCTGGGAGCTGCATGGGGTGTCAGAGCACCAGAGAACATTAATGGCCACGACCAGACCAATACAAGGGCCACAAAGCAAACGGCTGTCACTGCTGCCTGGTCACTGGGTGAGAACACACCACAGACCTCCCCTCAGCTGCTTGACCTGCCACCAGCTCAGCTGGCAGTGGCACGGGCTGGGGGTGGTGTCCAGTATGTGGTTCTGACATGGGCAGAGAGTCACCTCTTGAGAGCAGCGCTGTGCCGGGGTGCGGATGGGGAAGGTGAGGATGGGGAAGGCACCGCTCCTGCCCTGGCAGCAGAGGATGTTTCAGTGCTGCCTCCGGGTCTGGCCAGGGCGGGTTTTTCAGGTGTGACTCACCTGCCGCGTGACGGCTCCGGCTGACCTCCGGCCGGTGACCTTTGAGCCTGGTGTGTGTCAGCTCATGGAAACCCAAATAATGACTCGGGAAAGGGAAATACTCGGTGAGGGATAATCCCCGGGCAGCCTCGATGAGCAGGGGTAGGAACAGCAAGGTGTGGTGGGGGGGACAGCTGTGCTCCCCTGGCTTTTTCCCCAGCATCCCCCCCACCCAACCCCCGCCCCGTGATGCAGCCAGCCAGCAAACTCCTTTGGAAAGCATTACTTCACAAAGAAAAATGTGCCGAGGCTGATGGTGCCCCCGGGCAGAGCCAGATCGCTGCTTCAGCAGCAGCTTGGGCTGAGGGATTAACTCCTTCCCCTGCACGCCTGGCTGGGGCTGGTTTTCTGGTCCTCGTGTCAGCACTGCTGGGTGCCATCCTGAGCCTTCCCCAGGCCCTGGGTGATGGGAAGGGCTCTGCACGTAGCCTTACACCATGGAGGGGTGGTTTTTTTGGAAGGGGACCCTTAGCTGTGTCACCAGATATTGGTTGGGTTCTTCACTCCACTGGAGCAGGTGGAGGGGGGTCAGTGTCATCCTGAACTGTGCTCCTCAGGGTTCATCTGCTCCTGCACCAAGCCATGGTTTGGCTCAGACATTCTGCTCCAGGACGTGCCAAGAGGGCTGCTCTCTGCATTCCTGCAGGAGCAGCTGCTGGGATATGTTTCTCCATGCTGGAGATTGCTGTATTTTGCTCTGGACACATGGAATACTGGTGAAAAGCAGGAAAACAAAGTGTTTTTCTCAGCAGTGGGGTGGGGAGATGTGAGCTGAGAGAGGGGGTGGGACTCTCCATGAGCTGTCACAGGCGGCCAGGTGTGGGAGAGGACGAGGGGTGGTTGTGGGGTGCCTGCACCTCCGGGTCCTCCAGCTGTGTCACTGATGTGACCCTTGGTGCACAATCTCCTGTCCCCGGACACATCTTCCTGTGTTGTGTGGAGGGTTGAGGGATTTCTGGGGGGTTTCTTGGTGACTTTTGTCCCTGGCATGTAGGTCAAGGGCCATGCCACAGCTTTTCATCAGCTGCAATTGGGACATCTGGGCTGCTTGAGTGAATTAATCCTAGCGGGGGGCTGCTGAGGCACACAGAGATCCAGTCCTGTGGTTGGCAGCTGTGGTGGTCTCATGTCACCATTGTCATGTGTTCCTCAGCCATTTCTGGAAGGCATTCAGTGGATTTAGGTGAAAGTGCTGCAGGAGGTGTGACGGTGGACCTTGCCTGGGAGTGGTTAATGAGATGTCACTTCCCTGGTGGCGAGTCTGTGGTAGAGAAGTGATCTGCCCACTGGGAGGGATGGGATCAAACATCAGGAGTGTGAGAAGAGCTGTTGGCTGGGTCCATGGTGGGTCAGTGTCCTGAGCAGCCATGCTGAGGTGTTACAGGAGAAAAGGGAGGTAGAAGAACTGGGCAGTGAAGGGGAGGAAGGCATGAGAGCCAGGACAAATACAGGATTCAAATTTCTTGCACCTCAGGTGGTGTCAAACAGGGTTAGTGATCTTGTGTTGCTGGACCCTCTGCCTGCCCAGGTCATCTCTGGGGATGGGACTGCCCTGCACAGCACAGCGTTTCCCTGGAGGAATCCCCATGACCCTTGACCTCAGCCTGCTCCTACATGTGGAACAGCAACTGCTGCCTTTCCCTGGCCCTGATAAACCTGGTGTGATTCTTGATGTGGTCCTGTGCAGGGCCAGGAGCTGGACTTTGATAGTCCTTGTGGGTCCCTTCTAACTCAGGATAGTCCATGAATCTATGAAATGTCATTTTGCAGTGAGGGAGAAATGCAAAATCCTGAGTGGTGCTGGAGTATGAGTCCAGCCTGTGGTTTCAATTTTTTCTCAGGCAAGGTCCCTCCCACTGGGATCACTGAGGTCAAGTGAGTGAATCCTCCTATTCCCACAGCCCGTAAGTTGTGCAAACAAGCTGCTGTCCCTGCAAATGCTGAACCCCATGGGGAAGGGAGGACAAGCATCCCACCATCCAGTCCCTCTCCCCAGGCCCACGCTGAGCTACGGGAACTCTTCCAGTGAAGGAGAGCAGAAATCCGGGCAGTGCAATTAGAATTATAATAATAGTAATTAATGCCTTGCCTCTCTCTAAGGATTTCTAGTGAGGCTTGCCAGGTGCTGGCTGGGCATTAACTGATCAAAGCCACAGCACCCACGTGAAGGGGATGGGTGCCAGCTGGGCCATGGGACCTCGATGCCTCAGCTGGGGACTTGCTCTCCCTGCCCCCATCTTCCTCCGTGGCTTGGAGAAGAAGATTAGGAGGAGCTGCTTTAAGAATCCCAGGGATGAGGGTTAATGGATGGAGGAGAAGACCAGGTCAGGAGCACCCTGGGGTGCTCATCTGGCCCCAGTGATGTGAGCTAAAGGGGCTGTGTGTGTCTCTGGGTGCAGGGGCATAGATGAGCTCTAATGCATCAGCTCCTGCCTGTGCACGTGTCTGTATGTGGGAGGCTGCTCCTGCGCGCATGTTGCAGTCAACACACAAATGCCAGTCCGTGGGCTTGCACAGACACAAGGCAGCACAATAACATGCGGGCTGGAGAAAAAGCTTTACAGGGAGAGGCTTGAAGAGCTCAAATTGCTCCGTTTACCATAGGCATTGAGAGGTGTCTTTATTCTGGTATGTAAACACCGTCACAAGGAGAAAGGATGTGGCACCAAAGGATCATTTAACATCTGAGAACAGCAGAACAAGAAGCAAGGGCTGAAGCTTCTAAAGTTGGTCAGAAGAGCAGGTGTGCACACTGGCACAAAGGTGATGAAGCAGTGGAAGCAAACTGCTGGGGGCATGGCAGGGTTTCTCTGGCTTGGTGGAGGGCAATCCCTCTGCTGGCGTCTCAGCCAAGTTATTCCATAATCAGGCACTCGGTGTGAGGGTAAGCCAATGTTATTTGTTATGGTGTTAGAACCCCTCACATTTCAGTCTCTTTCTTACTCCTTGAGTGAGGCCTGGGGCACTGTCTCGGGGTACAGGCTGGTGAAGCATGCGTGGGATGGAGCCCAAAGCAGCTGCCCAGCTTCCTTGAGGAGCCCCTGAGCAGTGGTGCCTCCTGGCTCTGCACTGAGGGTTGTTTCTGATGGCTTTCTGCTCTCCTCTTATCCTCCCAGGGGTTGAGCTCTGGTGGGGCTGGTGGTCCTTGTGTCTGGGAGGCTTGCTGAGACCAAGGGGCACAATAGGCAGGTGGAGTTCAAGGAGCACTGGGGAGCTGCTGCAGAGCCCTGGGATGTTGTGCCAGAGTTGCCCAGAGAAACTGTGGCTACCCCTGGACCCCTGGAAGTGTCCAAGGCCAGGCTGGATGGGAGCAACGTGGTCTGATGGAAGGTGTCCCTGTCCATGGCAGGGGATGGAATGAGATGGTCTTTAAGTCCCTCCCAACCCAAACCAGTCTATAATTCTATCACATGTTGATGCCAGAGATTTGTACACCGCTGGTGGGACATCCAGTTCCAACTCCACCCTTGGGGAAGCTGCATGGGAGCTGCCTCACAGATGAACCCAAGGAAGGGGGACCGGGGACTTTGGCTTTTGTGTCCTGCGAGGAGAGAGAGGGTGTGCAGGGAGGTGTGGCTGAACCGTACCACCTCTGCCTAGACTGTTGGAAGGTGTCAGCCTGAAACAGATGAGTAATTGTTATTGCTGTTGGTATCAAATGACGTAGTTGACTGGCCAGCAAATCAGCTGAGAAGCGGTGAGGCACTGAGTGAAGCAGGGATATTATTTATTTCTTTGTCAGAAAAGTAATAAACCTAAGTGTAATATAAACGTATCAGGGTAATGGGTTTTACTTATGCAGGAATACAGAACGGCTGTCAGTGGTGTGTGTAACACAGGGAGCCCTCCATGGCAGTTCACATCTGTGTATTTTAGCTCAAGGGAAACTTAAGAAAACTAAAGGCCAACTTCCACAAAACTCTGCTGCTTTATTTCCCCCTCCATCACAACCACTCCGCTGCCTGCCTTTATGGGGTGTGGTGGGCTAATGCAAGTCACGCCCTCGCCAACCCCAGAAGGAGCGGGGAGAGATTGGAGAAGCAAAAGCAAGAGAATTTGAGGGCGGAGAGAAAGATTCATCTTGTAACAGGAGAACCTCTGGGTGTCTCCACGGTGCCGGGCAGCATCGGCCAAGCTCGCCCATCTCCCCTGCAGCCACGAACCGCGGAGCGTCGGGCAGGTGGAAATGCCCTGGCGAGATACAAAGTGCCCCGGGGGGAACGTGCTGCTGCCTCACCCAGCCGCGCTCGCATCATTAACCCGGCATCACTCACGGCCCAGGTATTTCCGCGGTGCCTCTCCCTGAGCAGTCCCGGCTCCCCTCGCTCAGCTCAGCCCCAGGGGAAACTGAGGCACGGTCAGGCGGAGCTGTGCCTCCTCCGTGTCACCAGGCGCAGCTGGAAACTCCTAGAAAGACAAGAGGGGAACAAATCCAAGTCACAAGCAATGTTTGTGACCCAGTGATGGAGTCTTGTGTGCCCTGCACTTGCAGCCACCGCTGAGCCCTCCGTGGGCACATTTTGCCCACATGGCACCACTCACAGCTGCTCTCCCGGCACCTGTGGTTGGAGCTCGTCTGTGCTGCTGGCAAAGCATGGCTCAGGTGATGCTCAGGTGAGGGGGATTTATTTATTTTTTTTTTCCTTTTAATAACTACTATGTTCTTTGTCAGAAAATTTCATGTTCCTTGAAGTTAGGGGGATGTGGTGACATCTGAAAGGAAAATTTTATTCTAAAGCTTGTCTTGACATTTGTTTTTCCTCTCTCTTCTTAAATTTCCCTTTTAATAAGGGAAAAAGGAGGAAGGGAGAGGAGACAGAATGTAGAGGAAGTGTGATTTCCCACCACCACATCAAAACCCTTCAAAACAATTTTTTTAAAAAGCAAAACAATAGTCAAAAATATCAGAAAGCAAATTGTGGCAGTTTACCAAAAATCCTTGGCTTACTTTTTTTTTTAACTGCTCTGAGTTTCCCCCCACAGTGACTCCTCACACAAGCAGATAAGAGCAATGACTCTGGGGCACGGGTGAGCAGGGAGGCAGGAATGTAAACACACGTTTGGACTGCAGTGAGTAAAATCCTCCTGAATCCGGCATCACCAGGGGGGCATGATGGGTGCCCTGGCACTGCAGGCATTGCATACATTGAATTACAGAATTCCAGAGTTACAGACTGGTTTGGGAACTTAAAGATCATCATGTCCCACCCCCTGCCATGGACAGGGACACCTCCCACCATCTCAGGCTGCTTCAAGCCCCGTCCAACCAGGCCTTGGACACTTCCAAGGATCCAGGGGCAGCCACAGCTTCTCTGGGCACCCTGTGCCAGGGTCTCACCTCCCTCTAAGTACAGATTTTCTTCCTAACATCCAACCCAATCCTGCTCTGTCAGTTTAAAACCACTGCCCATTGTCCTGCCCCTATCTGCCCGTATAAAAAGTCCCTCTCCTTCCATGTTTTAAGCCTCCTTAAGGTACTGGAAGGCTGTAATGGGGTCTCCCCGAAGCTTTCTCTTCTCTGTGCTCCAATTATATCCCTCTAGATACACTTTACAGACTGCTGTACACAGTGTAGCCGTGATCCAGGGACGGATCAATGCTGTGGCATCGCTGCTGGCCATGACATGACAAGGGACCCTGTGCATCTTAAAAAAAAAATCCTTGCAGTACTGTAGCTGTGCCTGAGTACTTTTGTTCAGCTCCTGGTGCAGGAATCCTTTTTATTCACGTCGTGACCTTGAGCGAGCAACTTTGCCGTGCTTAAAATTAACTTCTCTGCAAACAAGGTGCATAAATCTCCGTGGCAGGAGAAGCTGCGGCACGGCACGAGGGGCTCGGGTTTGGTGAAGGGTTTTTCTACCCTAAGATGTCACATGTGTGTGGTGCCCGTGCTGCCCTAGAGATGGGGTAGCCCCAGTTGTGCACCAAACCATGAGCCTCTTTGGCCACTTTCCATGGGGGAAGAGGGTTCAGTAAAATCTGCTGTAGCTCAGGGTATTTTCACTCCGCCCCCCCCCCTTCTCCTAATTTGTTTGGTTTTGCTGGCAGAGCTAAACAGGGGCTGCAGAAACTGATGAAAAAGGCTGCAGGCTCGTCTTACAAAATAAAAGGGCTGGAGCAAATTGGCGTGCCTAGCCTGGGAAAACAAAAGCAAAGGGCAGCACAAGGAGAGCGGTGTGCGGACGGATCCCGGGGTACGCCCTGCGGGAGAAGATGAGCTGCAGAAAGCCTTGGCACAGGACTGTTAAATGTCTGTAGCCTGTGACTACACGCAGCCTGGAAACGAGAGGTAGCTCTTAAACACCAGAGGAGGGAAAGGTTTCCCAGCAGGAGCCCTGTGTGCCCGGAGCACACGAACTCCTTTGGTGCCCTGTGAGGGGTTTCAGGTTGCGACAGCCACCATAAGGCAGCACGGAGGGTCCCGCAGCCCCGCATGCCCAGGCTGGTGTCACCGCGGGGGCTGTGGGAGGACGTCTGTCTGTCCAGCCAGGTCCGGGCTGGGTGTGCTCTGCAGATAAACAGCTCCTTTTACACTTATTCATTCTGCCTGTGTACACAGCCCGCTCGCCAGCGGCCGGGAGGTGCCTTTTCCCGGCGCTGCCTTTGGTGTGGGTTTTACAGATGGCTTCTATTCAGTCAGGCAGAGCTCAGGGGTGTGTCCACGGCAAGTGTACGAAGTGTGCTGGTCATCCCTGGCTTCATGGGACACCCTGACCTTCACCCACTGATCCACAGGGAGCATGAGGCCGTCAGGGACTCCTCAGCCCCAGTCCCAGGTGGCTGTCAGGTCCCTTGTATTTGCCTCTTACTTGACACTTGAAGCGATTGGGGTCATAAAAACAGAAGCAGGGGGAGGTGACAGCTGGGCCTGAAGAATTACAGGGTGAGATTAGAGGGAGCAGGGATCACCAGGAGCCAAGAAGGCCCCATGCTGGGCAGCCGGCTCCTTCCCTTACAGCAGTCAGGGATCCATCACCTGTTCCCTCCCTCATAGCCTGACCCCACAAGTGGCTCCTTCCCTTACAGCAGTCAGGGATCCATCACCTGTTCCCTCCCTCATAGCCTGAGCCCACAACAGACCCCTTCTATCCCAGCACAGCCCAGCCCCACAAACAGCTCCTTCCATTATGGTAGTCAAGGATCCATCAAGCTTCCTCTTGCTTCATAGCCTGACCCCACAGCAGTCAGGGATCCACGAGCTGCCCCTTCCCTCACAGCCCAGCCCCACAACCTGCTCCTTTCCCACAGCAGTCAGGGATCCATGAGCTTTCCCTTCCCTCACAGCCCAGCCCCACAACCTGCTCCTTTCCCTCAGAAGTCAGGAATCTATCAGCTTTCCCTTCCCTCACAGCCCAGCCCCACAACCTGCTCCTTCCCCTCAGCCTGGCCGCACAATTGGCGCCTTCCCTCGGCACTCA
>VXAC01001659.1:688445-773717 GCA_013399225.1 Rhipidura dahli
GCGGGGCTGTGCCACAGCAGCCTCCGGAGCTGGCGGGTGCCCAGGGTGGCAGCGGGAGGTGCTGGAGGAGCTCGGCCGCCTCGTTCTGCTTTCTCGGAGCCCTGCGGCTTCCCGGGGCTGCCGGCATCGCCCTGGCATCGCCCCCCGAACCTGGTGCCCCTGGGTCGGACAGAGCCCGAATGTGTTAGGGCAGGGCGATGGGAGGAGGTGGGCAATGTCCCGGTGGGCAGCAGCTGTGCCCCGACAGGAGGGAGGAGATGGGCGATGCTGTGTCCGGGCAGGAGCCGTACCCACCCACCGGCCCGAAGGCACCGTGCGCAGCAGCGAGCAGCCGCCTTGTAACATCTCGAATGAACTCGGGCGTTTGAGTTGTGGCTGTATTAGTGTGGGAGAAGTCCGGGCTGTGTGCGAGCTCCTGTGTGTGCCAGAGAGGCGAGTGCCCGCCGGGCAGCAGTGGTCTGCAGCAGGAGGTGTTGGGGTACGGGGTGGATGTTGCTCCACGCGAGGCTCAGGCCATGCTCGTGGCGGGTGCAGTCCGTCAGGGCAGAGGGATGGGGCTGGGCTGCAGGGAAATGAGCTGCTGGGCTCGGATCATCCAGATTGGGAGCTTCCTCTTCACCCCCCCGCCCCGCCTTAGAGAAGTCATTCGCATTTGCAAGTCAGCTTTGTGCTCAGTGCTGTGGAAATGTGAACCGATTTGCTGTTTTCCCTGAGGTCTTGCTTGCTTCTCGTGTGTGCGTGCTGCTTCCTTTGTAACAAATTATTGGAGGGGGGGAAAAAGACCAAGTACTGTAAAATGTGAAGTCTCTGTGTTCGAGAGCTGTCAGCCTGGATGATGGTGCCTATGCTTGCCTGTGCCTTGCTTTTGCAAGCACCTCTCCCAGTTGTCTGCAAGCTTCTTGTGGAAAAAAGTATCTAGGACAAGTGCAAACTTGTAGCCTGTTTAACTCCTGTCAGAGCAAAACAGTTGCAGATACAGTGTTTATCTCCTTGGAGAGTACTCCCAGATGCATCCAGCAAAGATGTTCTTAATGAAGTCTGGCTGAATTCCCTCCACTGCCCATCCCGTTGACTTCCATCCATTCCTGAAGGTGCTTCTTGGGAGGGACAGGTGTTTGGCCCCTGGTGTGTTGGCCCCTGGTGCTGCCAGCTGGCCACGGCTGGTGCCTCAACAACTCCCATTTGGAGAGAACCTGGCAAGTTCTGCTCTACACCAGCTCTCCTTTGCTTCCTGGAGCTGGTGTAGGGAAGGAGGAAGGCGTCTCTCTGTTCTAGACCTTCTTTTTGCTTCCTGATTGCTTTGATTCTCAGAAGCATCAGGGTCTGGCATCAAGGACCTGAACTCAGGAGGGGTTTTGCTGTAGGATCTGGTGTTTGGTGCAAGTGCAGGGATTCTAGTAAGAGCTGGGGCAGCTGAGCTCTAGGAAAGCTGGCAGAAGCATTGAGACAAAATATGAGGTGGGCTCCATGTTGTTGTTTCTTCTGCTATGCTGAGGTCATCTGAGCAGCTCTTTTAGGCTGAGTTTCCTGTACAGTGGCTTCATGAGCTGGGGTAGAAACTTTCCATTACTGGTATCTGAACTCACCCAGTTAAGTCACATTTGGATCTGAAACCAGCTCTTGCCAAGCACGAGGTGGCTCTTTGCTGTGTATTCTCCCTCCTGCTGTGTATCTTATGGTCTCTGGTGTTTAAACCCTCCACACTCGCCTGGGGATCTCTTGGGCACCCTCTCCTTCTTTCTGGTTGAAGGAAATATCTCACACTTAGAGAAAGAGGCTCATGTAGCTACTGAAACATCCTTTTGGTGCAACAGCAGGTCACCTGCTGAAATAGACCTTAAAGGGACTTATGAGCCCTGTTGAGCTCCGTGGGCTCAGCACTGGAGGGATCAGACAACCTGACATGCTCTGGCTTCCTGCCGGGCTGTGGGGAGAGCTGGGTGGCATCAACTTATCTTACATCGTAAACACCCCCCTACACACCTTCTGTGGCCAGCTGTGACTTTCCAGACTATCAAACTGCTCCCAGGAGAAGACACAAAGCCCTCAGCCCTGGCAGGTCTGGCCCACAGCACCACGGTTTGGTGCTTTCTGTTTCCTGATCTGGGTGAGTCCAGTGCAGTGACTTCTCGGTGCCGTGGTGTGCGAGATCAGAGCCAGAACCAGCCTGCAGGTGACTCTTCACACGGTAACTTCTGGCTCTTGAAAATTACACCTTCTGAAAGGTGACAGTGCAAACAAACAGAGCTCGCTGTGCCTTGCTAAACACGTGAGAAATCTTGGGTCATAGGACAGCGTGGCTGGGGACACACCTTTTGGGATCAGAGATGTTCCCACTCACGCTGGCGTCAGTGCCAGCCCTGCTGAGTAGCAGTGAGGGCTGTTCAGGAGCACATCATCCTCAGCTGACCTTGCAGCACCAGCACAAATACTGACTGGTCCTTGGTGACCCATGTGGACCTTCTGAGGAGCCACACTTCTTCCTGTGCCTGTGCCAGGCTGAAGGACCTTCCCAGAAAACTTCTGAGCCTCAGGGGAGAGCGCTGATGGAAATGGAGAATTCCTAATCATTGTGCCTGGCTTGCTGGGTAAATCATCAAACGTGTGTGTACAAAGAATAAATTAATCTTACAGGAAGCTTGCGCAGGGACAGCTGGAGATGGAGTTAATTTGGGGGGAGGGAGGAGGGAAGCCAGATCATTTGGAGCAGGGCAGGCAGTCCTGGTTGCCGGCAGGAGTGTGAGGGAACAAAGGCTTGTGCTGCCTGGAGATACTGGAGCACTTTCCTCTCAACTCTGTGGCTTCCAGGGGCCGTGTGGATTTTTTCGGTCCTGCCTGCCATTCAGCGAGGCTCCAGCAAGCGAGATGTTAAGATAACAGCCTTCTCTGCCAGATCACCGAGAGTAAAGAAACAGCAAGTGCTTTCTGGAACAGATTTCTGCACTTTGCTATTCTCCACTCTGTTATTTGGCTGTCCAGGTTTATGCAGGGATGACTTGACTTTAAAGTCATTCCCTTCAACTACAAAGCTCCAGACACAAGTACCTGTGTCTGTTCATGCTCTAGAAGTACAGATACATAATTCCCATTTCTGCAGAGAGCCCATGAATCATAATTTTCTTCTCTGATCTTAAATGTAGTGAATATCCTCACTTTTCATACGGAGAACAGAGAAAGGTGGTGGTGAAGGGGGATGGAGAGCAGGGCACTGCAATCCTGAGTCATGTGTCCAAACTAAAAGGTAATTTCTATTCCTTGGAAGGGCTGTAGGGTGAAGTTTGGGTTTTGTGGCTCTGACGTGTGTGTAACCTGTGCCCTTCCTGAGGGGAAGGGATGACACCAAAGGACTCTGTTGGCCACGATTCTCCTACCACTTGACCTCTGTTACAGTGGAAAACGTTGTTCCTGCAGGAAGGCTGTGGCTTGGGAAAGTGCTGGGGGAAAGGTAGATTCAGTCCCTGCATAGTGGTCTGGCTCTCTCCCGAGTCAGAAGTTTGTCTATAAAGGAGGATTGGAAATCCCTGTGCTGGCAGCACAGGCCACCTGCCCACCATCAGGGCAGCAGGGACCCCCATGGCTGGTCCCTGCTTTGGGGTGCAGTGTGGGGAGGGAGCGTGGCCCGCGGAGCTGAGCAAGGCCTAGGGGTTTGGAGGGCAGGAGCAGCTCCGTCACTGTCCCTGGTGACCCTGGCAGTGTCCCATGAGGTCCTCGAGCTGTCTGGTATCCAGCAGCAGTACTGGGTGCCAGGATGAGGCAAGGCTGGCACTGCTGTGCAGGAATGCTCGTGGATGGCTCCGCAGCATCGCTCCCATGGGCTGGATGGCTCCTGCTGGAGGGGAGCTGGATTAACTTTCTTTTCTCATTGTGTAAAGTGACACAACGGGGAGCTGTGTGGCCAAGTCTGTCTGAGGCTGGGGAACAAAAGAGGGATTTTTGCTCTCCTGGCTGGCTTGCTGCTAGAGCTGCAACTCCTCTGGAGTCAATAACTAATCACGAGATGGGTTTGTGTCTCTTGTCGCTGCAGTGAGCCGCTCTCCGCTGCTCCCTCTGCCTGTCCACCACTCGTGCTCAGCTGAAAAACTGTTTGCTGCTTTCCTTGGCGAGGAGACATTCCACGGCCTCCTGTCCCTTGTTTAACAAAACAGGAGGACAAGTGGAGTGGAGTTTGTCTGATTTGCTTCTGAGGGTGACAAACAGGGTGTGAGTGCTTTTTCCTTCCCCAGAGCAGCGCAGAGCTGTCAGAGATGTAGCTTCTCTTTCAGGGCTGGACTCAGGTAGGTGGTAGGGACGCTCCCTGGCTGGGAGGAGGAAGCCTGTGGGTTTCCATCCCTCTCCTCCCAGGGCAGCTCCCTATCCCTGGCTGTGTTGGAAGAGGAGGAGCAGCCAGGGACTCACATGGATGGGCACGCTCTGCTTGGAGCATGCTGCAGAATACTTTGTGCTGGAAGTGATCCCCAGGGAAGAAGTAGGTGTGTAGAAGACACAGAGCTGTCACTTGACTTGCTGAAGTCTTGCTAGAGGCTCCCATGGCCAGTGAGAGGAGGATGGACGTGGGATCATACTCTGTCTGGAGGAGGGATGCTCAGGCCCTTCCAAAAGGAGAAGGAGTGGGGTGGTTGGTTGTGCTGCAGGGCTGCTGCAGACCTGACTCGTGCCAAAGCACAGAGAAAGGTGCTCTGCCAGGCATTGGGGAAGGTCTTTTCCTTCTCCTGCTCAAGGCAGCTACTCCTGAAATGGCCTGGCAAACACGCCAGGGGCTGGGCTTTGGTTTGGTGCCTCTTTTCTTGAGGGCTGATTGCTGAGATATCCAACGTACAGCCTTTAGGCTACTGGTGTGACCTCTGGAGTCTGGCAACAGGAATTGCTATGGAAGTTAATTGCCTCTTTGTGCTGCTCTTAAAATCTGTCACTCTTCAAATCTCTCGTGGAGAAATGCAAAGTGCTTAGGAGAGGAGAAAATGAGCAAGGGACCGGACTGTTGCCAGTCAGTGGATTTTTTGCCTTGTGCACAGTTGTGCCTGAGTGTGCTCAGAGTCCCTGGGTTGTGTTTAGAACCCGAAACGGAGGTGAAATGCATCCACACCACAAAGGTGTTCAGGCTTTTCTCTGCTTTTTAAGCAGCAAATCCACATTCCCAACTCTCTCTGATGGTAAATTAAAAGTAGGTGATGGGGTGCACAAGTCAGGTGGGAGTGAGGTGTTTTGCCATGGCTGAATTTGTGGGTAGAGGCTTTTTACCACAACCTGTGGCTGAGTATTGCTCTGTGCAGAAGGGTGACCAGTGCCATGGGTTTGAATCACATGGCTTGAGTGAATTTCTACTGGGATCCATTGGGATCTTGAGATGCTGGATGATGGCAGTGGAGAGGATATGGGGTGTCCTAAGGTAAGCGTGGAGCTGCTTTTGACCCCCTTGACAAGATGAGGGTGGCAAGCTAGTGCCAACCTGGAATTACTTAGAGACCTAGTTTAAAAACACCCTGATCTCTGAGCACCTTAATCTTCATTAAAAAACAGGGTTTGTCAGATATCCGTAGCAAAAGCTGTTTCCAAGAAGCATGAATCATTTCTGGAGCACTAATGCTTATGACTTCCACTCCTTTGTTCTTGCTGACGGCACTGTGCTCTCTGACAGTCGTTCTGGCTCAGGCAGCTCAGAGCAGAGGTAACAATGCTACAGCAGTTCACTGTTCATCCCTCCCTAACACACCCTCCTGAATCCCAAGCGCTCCCTGCGATAAGAGTGGGACAAAACTGACTTGGAAGGACACAGTTCTAGAGAGGAAAGCTCAGTGTATTGGTAGAAATGGAAACCCTCTCAATGGGGAGTATCAGCAGGGATACTCTGAATGTCAGGGCCAGAGGTTCAGCTCAGGTCCCAGATGTTCCTTTTCTGTCTGTTGGGATCTCTGAGGAGCCCAGCCTGACCGTGAGGACTGTCTTACCAACTTGTAATGCTCCCAGCACAGTGTGGATTTATAATGTATCTGGTGCTCTGGTAATAACAAGAACACAAGTCATCTTTGCAAAATGATGATCTTGCTATAAATAGAGAATCCAGCTGCTTGCATTGAATGGCATCAAAGAAAATCATAGGAGTAGCTCTTATGCTCAGTGAAGTGGATTCTGGCTGTTTTCTTTGAAGATGCCGGGGTTGGGAGATTTCTTGACAACTGAGATGTGAGAAAGCAGCACACGAGAGCTCAGTGTGAGGTGTGGAATCTTCATCAGGGAGCAGGTGAGGCTGGGATCTCCCATCCCATGGTGTGCCTTCCTGCCTCCCCAACAAGAACCTGCCTGCACTGGTACCTGGCCAGGATGAGGAGGCACTAAATGCAGGCTTGCTTTACTGCTTGTAAATAAGGCTCTTCAGGAAAAAAGCCCTTGAAACCTCCCCTTCTAGGAGGAGGAGAACTGGCTCCAGGCTCGTGCTTGGGAGCTGCAGCAGCACTAAATCATTTGGAGGTGTCTCAGCAGTTCTGAGTGCTGAGTTGCGAGTTCAGCGCCAGGAGCAGCAGGAGGACAGACCCTGGTGTGGTTCCACCTGGTTGCCTGACTCCATGCTGCTGCCTCCTCTCCTTGTAAGTGGGCTCCAACCCCTCACACCACAACTCCTGTTGGAGTTTGGCTGAGCAGTCCTGAGTGTGCTGCTTTAGTCCATCTCCTGCCATGGAGGCAGAGGTTCCTCAGGACACCGGGTTAGGACAATATTGTCTGTGCTGAGCCCTTGCAGTCCCAGGGGTGTCCAGCCTGTGACAGAACTCCTGTCCCACCAGCTGCTGGGCTGACTTTGCATGTGCTCCTCCTCTGGAGAGTGGGTGCTGGGGAATTTGTGCTCAGGAGCATCCCTTGAGCCCCAGGAGGGGCCGGAGAAATGTCATCTCTCCTGAACTATACATCTGCAGGGCTGTCTGTTGCTGAGGCCAGGAGAGCCGTGTCTGGCTGTGCCGTGGGTGGCAGCGAGGGTCTGCCAAGATGAGCACCAGCCAACAGGACTTGCAGCCTTAGCTCTTAGAAAAGGCTATCTGAGAGGCTCAGAAGAAAATGAGCGTGACTCAGTCCCACAGCAGAGACTGGCCCAAAGGAGCCCCGGTGCTCTGGTATTACAGTAAGCCTGTTAAGCATGAATTTCCAGAAGTCTTTGAAGCCTTTATTTAGAAAGAGTCTGAAAAGGGAGTAGGCTCTGGTGAATCAACCTCTTTGTGGTGAGTAGGGAAACCTGATCAGTCGGCTGTTTATCTTCTGCAGTGGCTTTTGCACCCGGCATGGAGGGTGATGCTCCTGCGGCGGGGGCAGAGGGGCTGGCTGGGGAAAGAGCTCGTCAAACCTGCTCCGGGCTGTGGGAAGAACGGAGCAGGGCTGCTGGTGGTCGAGCACAGAGGTGTGTTCCCAGGACATCAGAGAGCTCAGCCTCCCTGGCTGCTCCTTTTCCAGGGGCATCGCAGCTCGTTCTGCCAGCGAGGTGGGAGAACGTGCCAGGCTTTGCACTTGCTGGGAAAGAACAATTGAGTTTGTTAATGAGTTTAAAGGGGTGTTTTCTTACACCAGCATCCAGCACATTCCCCCCCTGGGACCTGCAGTGCTCTGCGGTAGGTTGAGGTTTCTTGCCCCGTTCTTTCTTTTTCAGACAGCCAAGTCAATTGGACCAGAATATCTTAACTCCTCTGGCCTAAAGTGGTGTTAAGTGCTGGGTGGAAACCTATTTCACTTTGGGCAAGCTATAAAAAAAGAGATTCCTCACTTCTGTTTTAGCACTGCTCAGCCTGAGGAAGGGTGGCTGTGGTCCCTGGCTGGCTGAAGTGCTGAGTGCTGCTGGCAGGTCCTGGCATCCATCAGCATTCCTGTGAGCCAGGGTGAGCTGCTGATTCTGTTCCACTTGTCTGGCTGCATGTTGGGCATCTGGGACTTGCATTCCCTTCCCACAGGGCTGCTCTAGGGGCCAAGTGCTGAAGATTAAGATTCCCTGACTGCTTGTGTATGTACAGCCTTGTTTTGCTTTGAAGAGCATCGCTTATTTAAATTCGGGGCTCACAAAATCCAGCTTATTACCCAGCTTCCCCTGAGAAGGATGGAGTAAATTAAATCTACATTAAATTTATTAAAATAAATCTGTCTTGTGCAGGGGATCATGAGTAAAACTTCTCTGGACCCTACTGAGATCCTAAATATGAGATGTTCCTGTGCCAGGCTGGCAGCTGCAGGCCCTGACTGGAGCTTGGTCCTATCCCAGTCCATCCCATCTGAGAAAAACAGAGGCTGCTTCCTCATGGATGGGTGAACAGAAGTGAGCCTCAAATTCAGTTCTAGGAGGAGGACAGGCATTACAGTCTCCAAACAGGTCACAGTTTCCCCCTCTGAATTTCTATCCAGAGTCACAGAAAGGAAAGAAATTTTTTGAAACTGAGTTGGCTTCACACCCTGGAGCGGTTGAAGCTCCACACGAAATGCTGCCTCCATCTCTCCTCCATCCTTCTGCTCCTCTGCAACCTCTCTGCTTTTCCCCTCCAATGCTTGGAGGGATGGATGCTGGGAGAGGAGGAGGCTGTGAGTGCTGCCAGTGTGGCTCAGGTGGGTGGCTGGCATGGAGATATTCCTGGGGAGCTGGGAGATCTGCCTCTCTCTGCCAAATAGTTTCTCGCTGCTGTTTGATCTGGCTGTTCCCAGCACTCAGGGGTGCCTGTGTCTGCCAGCCTGGCCTGGGAGGTAGAGGATGGTCCCTCAGCATGGTGGGGTGGGGCACAGTTGCTCTGCTTGCAGGAGGACCCAAGGAATGGCACCGCTGCCCTCTGTCCCGTGTGTGGCAGCAGGGACTGCGTGGAGCTCCTCTGCTGGACTGTGCCACCTCTTTAGTACGGGGCGAGAGTTTGAGCTCCCAAAACTGGTCTGAGGCACTGCCAGGACACGTCCACAGACTCTGCTCTGCCTGGCTGTTATGGTACAATCACCTCTGCCCTTGTGGGCTCTTGAGCAGAGCAAGCCCACTCTTCCCCACCTCTTCCCAGGCTGTGTCACTCAGCACTGGGGCCTACATCAGCCTGAAGCTTAAAAAAAACATCCCAAACTTGTCCTGGTTTCGCAAGAGGCAGTTTGGGAGAAAGGATTACCCCAGCATCCCCTTTGGAGGATGTTTGGGGAGCAGTGAGGTGGTTGTAGCAGCAGTAGCACAGTGGGGATTGGGGTGAGGGGCTGCATGGGGTGCAGGTGCTGGGGTGTTTCATGCCTGTTGCTAAGGAGCAGATCCAAGCCCTTTGTGGCACGTGTTCATCCCCCTCCCGCAGAAGCCTGTGTGGCCCTGTTCCCTGGTGAGCTTTCCCCCTGCAGCCCAGCGTGTGCAGAGCCAGGCTTGTTCAGTGTACTCAGCTGAGGATTTAATTCCAGATGTTCGAGATGACCCCCTTCCTCCAGGGGCAGCCAGCGTGCTGATAAAACACTGTGATGCTATAAATAAACATGTCGGCTCCACAAGGGAAAAAAGCCTTCAGTTGGAGCAGGAGCTTGTTCTAAACAGGAGCCCAGGAGCTGGCTTTCTTCTCTCAGGATGTACATTGACCCTTGGTTTTGGGGAGGAGCTGGAAAATGTAGGTTTCCCTGTTGCTCTCAACCTGACAGAAGAAAACACTCGCAAGAGGGGGAGGGATTGACCTGCCTGGGAAAAGACTCAGACAAGATTTGTTCTCCTGCTTTTCTGCAGGGACACACCTGCCCAGCTTCCCTATGGAGACTTCTGCATTGCTGGAATGAGGACATCCTTGTGTGTCCATACTACCTGCCCCTCCTCGTGCTGGGCTGGACTGTGGCTAAAATAATTTGTGCATAGCTGAAATAATGGCTGTGGGTCACTTTGCCCCTGTGGCAGAGCTGTCACTCCCCTGGGGTTGCTACAGGTGGAGCTTTTCCAGGCTGTCTTGAGGAGCTGCTCGAGCCTTCCTACAGTGTGGGGCTGCTTTTGGAGGGTCTGGGCTTCCTGCAGGTTGTGTGGGACAGCCAGGTGGGTCCTCCTGTCTCAGCCTGGCAGTGGCCACAGCCAGGACAACAGGCACTGCTGGCTCTTAGGATGGTGTTTGCTGAGCTTGGATTTGCAGGGCTGGAAATGAGCTCACTGCAAGGTTGGGAAGGAAGGGACTGTCCCTTTCATTGCTGTGAGGGGTTTGGCTGGTCCAACCCCTTGCAGGGTGCAGAGGGCAAGGAATGGGGAAGGAATGGCTGGGCAGCAGAGCTTGCTCCTGCTCCTGGGGGCTAAATGATGCTAAAGTTTGTGCCACTGCAGAGGGGCTGCAGCTGGGCTGGTGCATGGCAGGAGCATCACTGTCAGAGAGGGGTCAGACACAGCAACCACTCCCTATTGCACCGGGAGCCTGGCTGCAGCTCCGAGCAGAGAGCTGAGCTGGCTGTCAGCTGTGTGGTGGCTGGCAGGCTATGGGAGGTGGGATGTCCCCCCAGGTCACTGGGAGCAGCAGCCAAGTCCTCCAGGAGCTGCAGGCAGCTGGTGCTGTGGGACATGCTGGTCCCTGTGTGTCAGCTCCAGACAAGTCACCTCCTGGGGCCTGGCTACAGGCTTGGATTTGAGTTGAGATGGAAAGCATAGGCAATTCTTCCAGACAACTCCTCTCCTCCCATGTTAGAGGCCAGATCCCTGCCTCCTGTGCTGGGCTCTTGTGGAGGAAGAAGATAAAAACCTCCCCAGACAATCCTTACCCCCGTGCCAAACCCGCCGCTGCCTCCAGCACTTGTAAGCTCTGCTCTTGCCTCACTGGCTTGTGAAATGTGCAAGACTATTTGTGTCTCAAGAACTGACAGGATGGCCCCAGAAGGATGGGGACAGCTGAGATTTAATTAGGAGCTGTTGGTTTAATTAGTAGTGTCTCAATATATTCATGCACGAGGGAGTTGTGTATCTTGTGAGTTTCCAGCCTTCCTGCTCAGCCCTTTCTGTCTGAAGCTGTTTGGGTGTGTTTCTGTGTAAAGGCCATCAGTAGAAAAACTTCATCCTGCCCCTCTTTGCTGCCTCAGCTCCATTAATGTCTGCTTTTCATGGAACTTTTCTAGGAATTACCCAGTCTCTGCAAACTGAGAATAACCTGCTCTGCCTGTGGGTCTTGCTCTCTTCCAGGCTCTTCTAGCACTATCCAGTCCTGCTTTACTGGCAGTGTGGGGAACCTGAAACCTCTCATCTTCATACAGATTCAGGGCTGGAGGATCTCAGTTGTACCCAAACTTGTGATCTTTGCTGAACCCAGAGGTGGCACTCCAAGGTGGAGCTGTGGTGCTGTGTGTTGAGGTGACCTCCTGCTGCCCATCCTTCTGTCAAGAACAGGCCCCTAATACCGTGCTTTGGGGAGGAGTTGGGGCTCAGGGGGATCCTTCACCCCCTTCTCCCAGGGCTGCTTCTGGCCCCTGAGATGGAAAATGGCTCATTCCCAGCTCATGGATGCTCTGAGTCCCTGCAGCTCTGGGTGCTCAGATGGCAGCTTGAGGGAATCACTTAAAATGTGGTGATCACTGTCTGCCACATGGATGTGATGGAGGGGGATGAGGGAAGGGGGCTCTGGCTTCCCACGGTTTCCACGAAATTAAGACTTTTCTGATCCACACTCACTCACCTCCCACAACTGCCACAGCACTTTCTCTTCCCCTGCTCTCTTGTTAGCTGCATCCAGGCATGCACGAGACTTCCAAAGGGTATCTTAGTCCTGGGTGCCCTCTGGTTCTGTCACTAAAGCATGTCCTGGTCCCCTGTGCTCTGTGGGGTCACTGCAGGCACACAGTGGCTTTGCCAACCATCTCATCCCAGGGCTGGGCTCCTCCTTCCCTGCAGCAGGGACAGCTGGAGCCTCTGGGTCCAGCAGACATGGCTGAGGCCACATGGTGACCTGGGTAAGCTGGCAGAATCCCAGGGCTGTTTGTAAGTGCCACTTCAGAGCTCAGATGCCAGCTCCTTGTCTGTCCTCGCAGAGGACAGGGAGGGCTGGGATGGTCTGTTTGTCCTGCCTAAGCTGCTGCCAACTGCAACAGCCACCAACTCCAACTGTGTCAGGTTGTGTCAGGGGAGGGTCAGGCTGGAGAGCAGGGAAAGGTTCTTCCCCCAGAGGGTGCTGGGCACTGCCCAGGCTCCCCAGGGAATGGGCACGGCCCCGAGGCTGCCAGAGCTCCAGGAGCGTTTGGGCAGCGCTGCCAGGGATGCCCAGGGTGGGGTTGTTGGGGTGTCTGTGCAGAACCAGAGGTCGGACTGGTTGATCTTTGTGGGTCCCTTCAGCTCAGGATTCTCAGTGGTTCTATGAACTGGTTTTGCTGCTTCCCCTGCCCAGCCTAGAAAACCCAAACTGACCAAGAGGCAGCATCTCCTTCCCTCCCCCTCTGCCCATACCTGTTGTGGCAGGTGTGTGACACAGGTGGCACTTGAAGTCAGAGGTGTTCCTTGGGATTGGGGCTGAGTGCAGGGTGGCCACTGAGCCTCTGTGTGCTCGGCACGTGGCTGGATTTTGGAAGCAGGGATGTGCACACACAAGCTGCCCCTGGCAGAGGAGGGGATGCGTGCCCTGTGCTTTCCTCATGCCCAGGATACCATGCCAGCTCCCCTGAGGAGGGCGGCTCTCTGGGTCAGGAGAAAAAGCAATTTGAAATCTACGGCTGCTCTCCTTAAATCACCTTGGAAGAAAGCAGACGTGCCCAGCTCCTGGCATCTCTATTTTTACTTTGTGCAGAGATGGATATGGCTGAGCTGTCTCCTTTTATTTCCAGCGCTCGGCGCGTGCTGCAGCGCGTTGCTAAAGATGGGCCTGGCTGGATGTGGAGCTGCCCGCTTCCCTCAGTCCCCGAGGGGCTGCGGGGCTGAAGGGCTCTTGCCTTCTTTCTGCATGGCTTCTTCATTCATTCCTTCTTTGCTTGCTGCTCTCTGCCCCCCACTTCCACTCCCCTTACAGCTTTTGGAATTTGTTTTTTTCCTGTATTTATTCAAATCAGCTGGGTACACAGGGAGCAGGAGGGAGGTGACTGGGGCCACTGGTAACACTGGATTCCAGAGGTGTTTTTAATGGGTTTCTAACAACTGGAACTGGCCTATTGCAATGCAGAAACTTCTTATTTCCTCAGTCTGCAGCCTGGCAGTTCCAAGATTTCCTTGGAAAGGCTCAGGCCGTGCATTTTGCTTCCTGACAGGCAGGCTGACGAGCTCTGTGCTCAGGTGGCTCCATTGCAGCAGCTCTGGAGGTGCTGGTTTTGCCAGGTCTGTCCTGACAATGCCATTTTTAGGTTCCAGCTGCCCCCAGGACCATGTGCCCGAGCTGTGCCTGTCACACATCCCTGTCCCTCCTCCTGCTTGTGGGCAGGAGCCTGGACAAGGGAGAGCAGGCAAGTCCCCAGTATCTCCCTTTGCCCATGGGATGCTCATGGAGAGGCTGATTTCACAGTTCACTGCTCCAAATGTTGGTTAGAAGTGAGATAAATTGTTTGATCTATTGAACCAGGCACCTCAGAAACCTCCCAAATAACCTGGCCCTGTAGCTCCCAGACTTTCCTTCTCTGGGGGTGAAACTGGGGGCTCTCTGGGGGTCCTGGACCTGCTGCCCCAGGCAGACCTGGGGATCTGCTGGGCTCCTCCAGGAGCCAGGGATATGCAATCCCTGTGTCCAGCCACACTGTCAGCTGTGGTGCAATAGCTCAGAGCTATTGTCCACCCCATTTCTTCCTCAGTGAGGGGGGGGAGCTCATGTGTCTCGAGCAGGTTGGAAAAGATGCTCCACAACAAATCTCTGCCCCCTGAACTGCTCCAAGGCTTGTCCCACTTGGTGTGCCTGGTGATGGGACACTGGGAACTGTGGGGAGCATAGAGGGAAGGGGAGAGTGAAATTCCTTCAAACTTTTCAGCTGGAAATGCTGCTTTCTGTCCCTTGGGGCTGAAATGGCAGCCCCAGGGTGTGTGATGGTCAGAGAATGTGGCTGGAGAGGGCTTGGTGGGGCTGAGGGACTGGAACCCCTTGGAGCCCCAGAGCAATCCCTCCAGGGATTGTCTCTCCTCTCTAGGCACAGGCTGGCTGTGACCACACCAGTTTGGGATAGCAGTGGTTAATTGGGAAGCCTTGGAGCTGACAGCTCCTGCTGGAAAACTCCTTGGCAAACCTCAAGGATACTTTTGGACACGGTCTGACTTTGGCCCTAATGCTGAGCCATGGCAGCAGGGCCCACCAGAGCCATGGGCTGGCTCTGAGTGTCAGCCTGCAAACCCACTGCCTTTGCTTGCTGAGCCTGGCTGCTGTGGGAGGGGAGCTGGGCCACAGGGGCCACAGCGTGTGTTCCTGAGCATTCCCACCCACCTGCCTCCCTGGAGCAGGAGCAGGAGAGCCTCCACAGCACAGCAATCAGAGTCTGTCGGCCCCTTCCCTGGGTGCTGAACAGATGGTGGTGATCTATAAACTCCTGTGGTGCAGGGAGGCTGAGGGGGAGCCTGCTCAGGGGCTGTTGCTGCTCAAGGGTGTGAATGTTCTCCAGTTTTTGGTTGGGTTTTTCTTGCTCGCCATCTCCTGTGTGAAAATGTGGGAACGGAGCGGGTGAGCCTGGGCTTGATTTGGCTGGATCCACCTGTGTTATGTGGGCTAACTCAGAGTGGGACAGGCTTGGTGTGAGCCCAGAGCTGTGGCAGTGTGTCTGATGTGGGAGTACCATGGTACATGATCATGGTACCAGTGTGTGGATACACAGGACACCTCCCTGCTAAAGCCCTTCCTTGCTCCTGATGCTGAGGCCCCTCCGTGCCTTTGGCTCTGCCATCTGGCAGAAGAGAGTATTGGGTGTCACCCGGGGATGTGTGCAGGGTTCACTGGATGGTTCACCTCGGGAGGGCACCTGTGACTGCTCAGGTGTGCTCTGTGCCATGCTGGGTGAGATCCCATCCCAGGCCATGCTATCCTGTTCTTCCCCTGCCTTGGAAATGCCAAAGCACACAGCAGACACAAACAAACAAGCCAGGGATGTGTCAGCCTCGCTGCTCTATTGACGTTTGGTTAATGAGAGCTGACATCTGGAGAGGCTTATCCCTTGTCCTTGAGTGTAGAACAGCACTTGGACTGCAACGGGCTCTTCATCTCATGGCCATGATCAGCTGTGAGGGTATGGCAGGAGCTCTCACGGGGGAGGCTGCTCTTCCTTTTGGGATTACAGACTTTAAACCCTGAGGAGCTCATTCCACCTGACTGCCTGACCCCCCTCAGTAAGAATTGTGTGTTTCACCTGCAGAGAGGGCTGGATTTGGGGTTCTTTTCACCCTCTGTCTCGAGTCAGTGTGGAAGACAAGGTCACACTGGCCAGGCAGGTGCTCTGGAGAGCTGCTTGAGTCTGTTGATATGAACAGGGTTAAGTACTCTTGTGGAGGGGAGGTGGGAGAGCTGCTAAGCCAAGGCAAACTGGTCACCTGCTTCCCAGGGAGATGCTTCCTGTGGATGCAGCTGGGATATGGGGGAGCAGTTGGGTCAAAGAGGCAAAGAGTCTGTCTGGTGGATCCTGTCACCTTTCTGCCAGCAGAACCAGCCTCATCACCTGGCAAATGGAGTTAAGGACATTCTGTGGGCTCCAGTTAAGCTCTTGCAAAACCTGAAAGGATTCAGGTGGGAGATGTTCAGGCTGGGACAGCTCTGAAGGCTCTGTTTGTGCCACAGATAGGTCTGCTGTGCCCTCTGAGTGTGGGGGCAGCTCTGCAGATCATCTCTCGCTGTGCAGCACGGCCAGTCACGTCTGTCTGTCTCTGTGGTCTGGTGTCGACATAAGAATCTAATTTCAACCTGCTGAGTATTGGCCAAGACTAACTGAAAATGTCTGTGGGGAGCTCCTCTGAGAGCCACATAGCTCTCCTGAGCTGTAGGCTGAGCTGTGGGGTGACTTTCTCCAGGCAAGGCACAAACATGGCTCAAATTACTGCCCTTGCTTTTGGGAGGGTCAGATGGCACCTCTGATGCTTCCAGCCCTTGCTGTGTGGCTTTGCTGAGCCCTGTGTCTCTCACAGAGGAGGAAGCCACTCCCTTGGAAGTGGCTGTGGGGAAGCAATGTGTGTATGGACAATTTGGAGGTCCTCATGCGGGCCAGGTGTTAATGGGCAAAGCGCTTTTGCTGCAAGCCTTCGAAGCTGAGAGTGACCCCAGGAGCTGGGAGCAGACTGGGGGAGCTGGGAATGTCCTCTGAGGGTCACAGGGCTGTGAAGTCAAGCAGCAAAGAGCTTGTTCAGGCTGCACTGGGGGGTCCAGCTCTCTGCTGCTGCTTCAAACAGGGCTGTAGCCCCTGTTCAGCTGGTTCATGGGCTTGTGCCAGGCATGTCTGTCCTCCCAGGAGGGACAGTGGGACACTGTGGGGTGCCTGGCTTCTCGTGGGGTGGGAGGCAGCAGGGTCCTTGGCTGCTCATCCCTGTCTGGACAAGGACACCCAAGCTCCAGCTCTCTCAGAGGGAACACTACTTCATTTGGGGGAAAACTGGAGCGAGGTTTACCTGTCAGGGAGCTGCAATCACAGCTGGTAAGGGCTTCCACAGTGCAAGGAAAGCAGCTTGAGGATTTCAAAGGTTATAATATCTGGGAGTAGCACTGGGGTAGCAGGGAGTGCTCAGTTGTGCTGGGAGTGCTGGAAAACATGCTTTTGGAATGAAAGCATGACCTGATTCCTCTGCTCCATTTTCCCACCCTGTGTGTGTTTTTCTGAGGCACTGCTCCTGCACAGTACAGTACCTGAAGCGAGTCTGAACCTGAGGTTTTGCTTTCTCCCAGTGCTGACGTGTGTCCTGTCTCTCCACAGCCATCAAGGTGAGCTGCATTGGATCCTGTGGGGTGTCCAACAAGGTCAATGACACAGCATGGACTGTGGAGGAGCAGTACTTCAACAGCACACTGTCCCTGGCTGACAAAGGTACAGTCCTCAAAGGCCTGTGGTGCAGGGATGTTTCACAGAAATCTATCACCAAGACCTCAGCATCCCCTCGATGCGAAATACCCCTCACAGGCTGCCTTGGCCTGTGCACAGAGGATGGGAGCCAGGATTTGAGACTACAGGAGCTTAGAGAGAGCTGTGCATGGAAAGATCCTGAGCAGATCTTGGCAGCCACCCTGCAAACATTGCTGGCATCCTGTGGCCCTGAAGCAGAGCTGTCACAGGGACTGCTCCCTGTCTCAAGGCTCTGTGGGTTCCCCCTGCTCTGCTTCCTGCGTGTGTTATTTATGGTGGTCACAAAACAGTGACCAAAGCTGGTCAGGAGCAGCCAGGAGTTTGCTCTGAAGGGATGTGGAGGTGTCACTTGTGCTCCTGGAGAAGCACTGGCAGCATGGCAGGAGCAGTCTAGGACAGCTGCCCCTGCTCCCAGTGAGGTGGACAGAGATAGCAAGGGGCTTGTATTGTCCTGTGGGTAAAGTGACACCAGCAGCCTCTGGGGGACCTGGGCCTGAATGAATGCTGTCTTTCTGCTGTTAAAATAGGTCAGCCCTACCACAAATAATTCATGCTGTGCCCTGGCTCCTGTTGAAATCAAGATGTGTCAGTACTCACCTGCTGAAGGCAGGGGCTGTAACAGGAACATGGCAAAAGCCCAGGGTGGCAGGAGCTCAGCCCTCTGATACTGTTTTATCTAATAGCAGGAAATGGGTAAAATTGAAATGGCAGTGTCTGCTAGCTTAGCAATTTTCCAAGCAGACAAACCACTACACAGAGCTTTTAGCATCGAGGGGAGACTGAGCTCATCCTCACAGCAACTGGTGAGAGTGCTGCTTGCTCTCAGGTCCCTGCCAAGGGAGACAGTTGGCTGGCTGGCTCTTGGCTCACAGCCTGGGGGCTGCAGTCAGAGATAAACTGCCTGGGAGGGCAATGGGAAACATTCCTGCCCGATTCTGGATGTGCTGAGCACGGAGAGACCAGCTGTGGATGTTGGGGGGCACAATCACAGAGGGTCCATAAGGTGCTGCAGACCACTGGGCTTAGGTGAGTTGGGAGCTGTAGGCTGCCTGAGTGTGGACTTGTGGGGAGGTTTAAACCTGCAACTGCACTGAAAAATGCTCCTTCCAACTTTAGTTTCTAATATTTAATGATTTGAAGGAGAGCTGTGATCTTGTGGTCAGATCTGTGCTGGTCCAGCTGAGCAGAGGGCAGGTGGGAGGGTGGAATGGGAAGAGGTGGGTGTGCTGTTTGTTGGGTTTGCAGCCTCTGGAAAACTTTGATAGCTGCTTTGGCAGTCGGTTCTTGTGAGGTTGCCCTTGGGAGCCATCCCCTTGATGACTAGGACTAGAGTGAATTGGGAAGGATAGAGGGAAAAGCCATGTGCTGAAGTGTGCCCTTGGAAGGCTTGACATCCAAAGGTGGCCAAAATTTGGCATTCCCAGTTCTTAAAGCATTTGTGGAAAACCCAGGTCTTTTGGCTCTTGCTTTTCTGGGACCCAGACTCCTGTGCACCTCCCCGTGCAGTGCTGTTATCTGTCACCCACTGGTATCACAGGCTCTGCCAGCCTTGAGTGGGTGCCTGGGGCTGGCAGCAGGGCTGGGCTGCTGGCTCTGCACTGCAGCTGGTCACAGAGCCACGTGCCTGGGCTGTGAGTGGGACTGGACGGGCCAGCTGATGTCTCCCAGAGCTGCCACAGCTGCAGGCAGGTGAGGCAAGAAACAGCAGTGCGTGACTTACCTGAGATGTGGTGAAATGAAGGGAAAATCTGTCCCTGTGGAGTTGTGTGCTCAGAAACTGAGCTGTGATGTGGTGTTCTTCCTGTCCTGCCTTGCAGAGCTGTAGTGAGGTTATGAGGAAAGCCCAGCCCCAGGTACCAGCAGTGTGCTGGGTACTCACAGTCACTGACCTCTGCTCTTCAGCTTTTTGTGTCCAAAAACTTGTGTGGACACAACTGCTGGGAGCTGTCAGCCCGATTCCTGGCTGTAGGGAAGCAGAGAGGGAGAGGGTGGGCAGTCCCTGTGCATGGGATTGCAGCCAAAGGGGGAATTTGCCCTCCATGCTCAGGAGTTATTGCCCTGGGCTTGCAGGTTTGTCCCATGTCTGCATTCAGGCAGGACAGCTGGGCCTCTGGGAGGATGGAGAGGCGAGCAATGGGATGTGGATGGAAGGGACAGTGTCGATGCACCAGCAGAGACGGCTTTGAAGCTGACCCTTGCATTTGCTGTGCTGGCTCGCAGGGATGTGGAACAAAAGCCCTGGGGGCTGGCAGTGCTCCAGCCTGCGGCATGGGGACAGAGGGAGCTGTCTGCTGTCACAGCCCTCGCTGTGACATTGATGCGTGTCTGGGCTGGCAGAGCACAGGCAGCTGGGCTGTGTCTCCACTGGCTGCTGTCTGTCTGCCTCCTCTGAGGGGCTGCGGTGTCCTGGCACAGGGAGGAGGTGGCAGGGCTGTGCTGGGGGAGCCCTGCGATGCCCTTGTGCAGGCACAGCCTCGGCGCTGACTCAGCTGTGGCGTTTTTAGGCTTTCCAGGAATAGCTCTCAGCTGTCCTGGCCTTTCCTAAAGAGAGTGTGAAGGAGCTCCAGACAGATGGAGTGTCCCATGTGGGTGTTCCCTGGGTGCCTCCCTGCGGGGCTGACCCGGCAGGGAGGGGAAACTGAGGCAGGCTGGGCTCCTGGGGTGGTGAGGTCGCTAGGGTGATGGCAGGAGCCCAGGGTGGGGAAGAGTTAAGGGAGCTGGGAGCATTTCCAAGCAAGGACTCCTAAAGGAGTGTGATGCCAGCCTGGCCACTGGCCCAGCACACAACTGCTTCCCTGACCAGCACCAGCAGCCACCCTTGACAGAGGCCCACGAGCAAAGGTTGCTGTGGTGGCACCTGCTATGGTCCTGCAGGTGTATAAAAACCATGCAAAAACCCCCCAGGGTGAATCCATGCCTGTTCTTCCTGGTGAGGGTTGGCTGTGCTCGCCTCACCTCCTCCCACCAAAATGCAAACAGCAGAAGGGAGGACAGGCCCTGGTGTCAGGTGGAGGGGCTGCCTTCCTGCCGTGCCCCCAGAGCTCTTAGCCACACAGGGGATGTCACTGCCTGAGAACAAGCTGAGGAAGGGGAGGAATTGGCTTCTGCCTCAGAGGACTCTTCTGTTCCTGCCTTCCCCCTGCTGCAGCAACGCTGTTACCTCTTCTTTTTGGATTAAGAAAAGGTAAGGAGGAGCAGCATGTCCCTGCTGGGGGAAAGCTGGCAGCCAGGCTGTGCCATGAAGCAGAGGCTGTCCTCGGACACCATGCCCAGCTCATCCAGCCTGATCAGATTGGCTTGGCTTGAGGAGGAGTCCCAGGTGTCCCCAAGGCCACACAGTGAACGGGGCTCTGCCCTGCCTGTCCCTGGTGAGTGGCCCAGCTCCAGCGGTGCCACCACAGTGCTGGCACCTGCAGAGGTGGTGCAGGGAGACAGAGCCCGCCTCGCTCTCTCCCTTCCCACATCCTGAGCAGTAACTTTAAAAAACACCGATCTGTGCTCTTTGAGGACACGTGGGGGGAAGGCAAGAGGAGGTTTTCAAAACTGTCGAGGCTCAGATTGCTCTTTAAGCCTCCCAGAGTGACTCCACACTTCTCGTCCCACGCACCTTTGCATTGAAATAAGCGAGGGGGCAGCTCGTCCTCTGTGGCATCAGCTGCTGCTTGTATCACACGCTGATTTGGGTTTTTTCTTAAGGCTGCACATTGCATGAAAAAGGAGGCAGGCCCTGAAATAACCCAGATGCCCACTTTGGCACTCATTTAAGGCACTTTCCTTTCTCTCCCCGCCTTGGATCAGGGTGTGGAGAACCCAGCTGTGCCACTGGAGCATCTGCAGGTTGGTGATGAGTGTTGCTGCAGGGGACCCCGCTCCCCTCAGGGCTTGTCCCTGCTCAAGCAGGGCATCCTCTGTGCTCTGGGGAAGCCTCTCGTGGGGCTGGGCAGGAGCTGGAGGCAGCAAGCAGCCGTGAGGAGCTGCTTGTGATTGTGCTGTAGCCTTGGCAATCACACACAGGCCAATGGTTTAATGAACTCGGGCTCTTTACATAAAAGCTGCTGGGAAGTGCGGAGTGTGCCAGCTGATCTGGAGCCTCTCGCTGCTCTGTTTGCTGGAGATGCTGCTGTGCTACAGAGGTCATTCAGCCCACCCAGGGCTCCCAAGGGGATTGTTGTTTGCCTCCTGGAGGGCAGGCTAAGAGGGTATTTACTTTTCCCACTTGGACTTTGACTGCTCGCTGGTGTTGGTTTTTCCTTGCAAGAGGAATGGGGGCTGCTGGGTTTCTGTAGGTGCCAGCAGTGCAGGGGATCAAGGGGCAGCGAGCGCAGAATGGCACCGCTTGTACCCGCTGCTCTCGGGCACAGAGATGCTTCTCTTGAGCCAATATAATGGAGTGATTCAGCTCTGTGGAGCCTCCTGCTCCTCTCCCCCTCCCTGCTGTGGCTCTGCCCTTGTTCAGCCCGAGGGGAGCGGGCCCATCCTGTGCCTGTACCCCCATGGGGCTGTCCCTTCCCTGCATGTCCAGCTGCACGCACAGCTCTCGCCCTGAGGAAGGGTTGTGCATGTAAAGGTAGACTTTGGGTTTTTTCATTCCCTCCTTGTACCTGAGTTGAACTCGTGCAGGGAGCTGGATGTAATTTCCAGCTGACCTTTCTTTTGGCAGCTTGTTAGTTAGCTTGAAGGCGCTGCAGGGATTTCCTGGCAGCTCCGCACGCTTCCTCTGCTGGCAGATTTCTTGCACAAAGAGCTAAAAAGGGGCAGCTGTGCATCATCTCTTCCCTGGGGTGGTTCTCTGCCGGCCTGGCACAACACCTTCATGGCCAGCAGTTGGCACAGGGTAACAATCCTGGCTCCCAGCTGAATTTAAAGATCTTGGTGACCTGACTAAGCACGCTTGTGAGACTTGTGCAGCTTGTTCTGTGCGAGCAGGAGGTCTCAGAGCAGCAGGTGATGCTCCTGGACAGCCCCTGCCCAGGTGAGAGCAGGAGGGTGGCCATGGGCAGCAGTGAGGCATCAAGGATGTGCTGCTGCCAGCTCCTGGCCACATTGTGCTGCCAGGTTCAGGAGCAGTAGCTGCAGGTTCAGCCCAGGAAAACCACACTGAAGGATCTGCAGTTGCCTTGAAGCCGCTTCCTCAGCACTTCCCAATTTCTTGCCTCAATAGACCAGTTAATCCTCTGGGGTTTTTTGCAGCATTGCCATACTGCCAGATCCTGCTAATTCATTGAGAAAGTCTCTGGAAACTGCTGACACAGAGGTTTGTGAGCAGTGGAGCCCTGGCCTCAGTGCTGGGTGCTCTGCTGCACCTCCTGTGTTACAGAAAGGTTGATCTCAGCAGCATTACCCGTGCTGGAGTGCTGGAGGCTGTTCCTGCTGTGTGCTGTGTGTTTGCAGGGCTGGAGTGAGTGAGTTTCTGCCTCCAAAGGGAGCGTGGAGCCTGCTGGGGCTGTGCTCCATGGCTGCCACACAGAGCAGGAGAGCTCTTGTTGGAGCTGAACCCCGAGGCTTTCCCAGCAGCTTTGGCTGTGCTTGCTGGCAGGTTGGCTCTTGGCTGCTCCCTCTGTGGTACCTGTGCGTGCTGGTGGCACAAGCAAATGTGTGCATTTCCCCTCCTTTGTTGCAGTTTGTAATCCCCTGTATTAACTTCATTCACCAGAGGCTGAGTTGAGTCCTGTGCTAAAGCTGCAGTGGCTCAGCGTTACCTCAGGTGCCCTGGCACAGACTTAATGCTTCCCTTCTGGCAGCTCTCATAGAGCCTCCTGAGAGCTAAAGAGCTCTGGCCTCTTGCTTACATCAGTTTTCTGGCTGCAAAAGTGGATGAGGAGAGAGGGGAGGACAGGGGTGAGAGGGTGCTGGCTGCTGGGACTGCAGTGAGAGTGACATCTCTGCCCGTAGCTGGGGGTCCTGTGGCACAGTGCAGAGCTAGGGCTGCTCATTTCTCCACCCCAGAGTGGAAAACACAAACCTGCTGCTTCCCTGCTCTCTGCCTGGAGAGCTCTGAGAGGAGAGTACTCAAGCTGTGCATCAGCAACACCAGAATCAGTCTCACTCAGCACCTTTGGAGGAGTTCACCTTCCCCAGGGCCGATTTTAGGCAGCAGGAAGAAAGACCATATTGCTACAAGTGATGGCACAGGGAGCAGCAGGCACCAGGTACCTTTCTGTGCTCCTTGAATTGGCCAACACAGTTAATGCATCACTCGTTAAGTAGCCAGGGAGAAATTGCCATATGGTCTGGCCTGCTGTTCCTCTGCTAGAAGAACCAAGAAATCTGTGTACTCCAAAGGTGCAGCCTGTTCCCGTTCTAGCATCCTCTAGCAGCAGGAGGGAGCAGAGCCTGGCAGGGACTGGTGGGGAGGGACAGGGCCTGGGGCAGGAGCCCCACTTCAGCCACTCCCTGTCTCCCGTGCCTGGGGTGCAGGGGCACCTTTCAGGCTCCCAGTGGTGGCTACAGAGCTGATATCCTCCTCCTCTTTGGGGGCTGCAGGGGATGACACACAGGACATTTCCCTTTTTTGCCCTGCAGAGCTGTGGGTGAAGCCTGGTGAGGCAGAGGTGTGTGTTGTGCCACACGCCGTGGCTCCTGGCCTGCAGCCTGCTGTGTGTCACACGTCGGGGCTGGCTGTCCCAGCACACCTCTCCTTTCATAGGAGAGGAGTAAAGGCTCATCTGAGCCTGTTGTGTCTGTGCAGGAGTGACCAAAGCACCTCCCAACTCCCTTCTGCCATCCTGGAGGTGCTGTCTGTGTTATGGTGGCCGTGACCCTTGTGGAGAGATGGCTGTGACCGCCTGGTGCTTCCAGACAGAGACTCTGGGGCTGGGGCAGGCAGCCTGGGAGGAGGGTTTGGCAGGGGTCCCTGCAGTGGCACTGGGTGGAACGTGCAGCCCAGGCAGGTCTGGCCCTGCTGGTGCTGCCAGACTGGGCTGTTTGCACAAAAAGCTGCCAGACAGTCCTGGGAAGGTGGGTGGGACAGGGCAGGCAGGGCTGTGTCCTTGTTCCTGTGGGGTTGGCTCCTCCTGAGCCCCAGCCCAGCCCTGCTCTTGTGCCGGGCAGAGGCTGCTGGAGGACCTTTCCCAGCCCTTGGCCAGCTGCAGGCAGGGCAGGGGGTGGGCAGGGAGCTTCCCCTCACTCTGGAGGGATGATGGCTTTGAAGGGTTGGTGATTTCTCTGGCTGCCAGCTCTGCCTGGGCAGGGGCCTGGCAGCACCTGGGCAGGTTTGCCCTGACCCAGCTGCAGGACCTTGCACTTACTTCCCAAGGTTCCCACAGACCCAACGCCTTCAGCCTGGCAAGGTCTCTCTGGATGGCAACCCAGCATCACCAGGGGAGCCAGCAGACTTGGCATCAGCCCTCTGCACCGAGGCATTTCTTGTCTGTGAATGAAATGTTCCAGGAGTCCTCCACATCCAGTGGCACAAGTGAACAACCCCAGTGCCAGTGTGGAATGGAGGGGAGCACCTGAGCCACGGATGAGAGAGACTGGACAGATCTCCACTGGATTCAGGGAAATCTCCAAGGTCCTTCTGCACTGTTAGTGTGTTGTTGCTGCTCCTGCTGTCTGGACTTGGGGTTTTTTTCCTAGGCTGTCTGGGGCAGCAGCTTCTTTGCCTCCAGGAATTATTCGGGAGGAGGTTTCCCAAGGCCATGCGGGGGCGGCCGATCTCTGCTGGCTTGACACCTATCAGGGGAAAAGGCTGCTGCAGGTATGGCCCCACAGCACAGCCCTGCTGGGCCAGCTGCCTCTGCTGCCTAATGACTTTCTCAAGGTATTTTTAGCTGCACGTAAACTTCAGGAAAAGCTTTTTTACAGCCGAGGACACTGTGGCCTTTGTTCCGGCTCCTGGGAACGGGGAGGTGCCGGCTCAGCGTGGCTGTGGTGGCTGGCACAGCCCTGTCCCCTCACAGTGGTTTGTGAGCTGCCCCTGTTTGAGGGGTCTCAATGCCCTCCTCGAGCAGTGCTGAGCTCCTGCTGTGCCCTGCCCAGGCTGGGGGTGCTTTGGCAAAGCCTCTGGGTCCCACCATGGCTGGAAATCCACTCACCTCTGCCTGCTGCCAACAGCTGTCCCTACTGCAAAGCCCATTTGCAAGTGAAATTAGCACATTAAACATCCTGGATTGATGCTTGAAGCTCTCTGGGCTGGAGGGGACAGGGTGATGAGCAGCTTTCCATGGGCTGTGTGTTCCCCTTGCTGCTGGGATGTTGGGATTGCACAGCAGATGCAGCTGTGGAATGGCTCTGGATGCTCTGCCTGATGCTGCATCTCCCCTGCTGTGATCTGGGGATTTGCAGGCTGTTCAGTGGGTCCCACCCAACAGGACATCGGGCACTTGGGCTTGGTCAGCACCATCAGGGCGGTCTGGGCTGACCTGTGGGCAGTTCCCAGCTGGTGACCTACTCGGAGCTTGGGCTACCTGTGCAGAAACTGCCTCAGTGCCAGCAGGTCACATGGAGGCTCCGAGAACCAAACCACATCCTCTGAGGGTGACACTGCCTACATGTGCTCCTGGGAGAGTTCATGGCCTTGCTCAGTGATGCTGTGTGAGTTAAAAACTGTGAAAGTGCTGACAGGTTCACTTCCAGCCCAACTCCCTGTTGGTGCACCTGAGCTGGGCAGGAGGTGGACGATTTGTTGGATGGTGCTGCCTGTAATGTAGAATAGGGACTTTTACTTGGGTCTGTGGGCTCATCCTAAGGGTCCTGGAAAGGCTGTGAAGTTTCATGCTCCTAGCAGGAGACTTGGAATCACTGCCTGCACCTTCATTTGGAGCTCTGCAGGTCACACAGTTGGGAATTCTCTTGGTGGAAATTCAGTGATCACTGCCCTCTGGAGCTGCCACCTCCCTCCCTTTTGCAGGGCAGGAACAGGACTTGCTCCCACTCCTTTTCAGGTGCAGAGAGTCCCTGTGCTGCACTGCACAGGACAGTCGATGTATTCCAGTTACCCATTTGCTTTCTGGAAGCAGGGATAATGGGTATGAGATCAATGTTGGATGGTGCCCATTAAAAGACAGAAACCCTCAGGGCAGCAAACAAGGGCTGGGTTCATTTAGTCATTCACGTTAACCAGGCTCATCCTGGAACCAACCAGCCGAGGCACCAGCTGCATCTCACCTGGCACCTTTGCTGAGCCAGGCTGCCCAGCAGGGAACAGGAGAGGCTGTCCCACACCTGCCTCCGAAGCTGCCCATCTCTGGAGCATCAGGCCTGGCAGCGAGGGCACAGCCTGGCTTGGTGCCTCCACCTGGTGACAGCGCCGGGTGCTGCATTTTAGCCTAAATAATTCGGGTTTGTTTGGGGGGACGGGAGGGGGATCCGTAGGGAGCTGATGGCAACGAGCAAAGCTCGTTCCTCTCTGTGAGGACAAAGTGTATAAATAGACATCTCTGATGTTCTCCCGAGGAGCCTTTGCAGCGTGTTGGGTTATTTATCCCGCTGTCGCTGTGGGCGGGACGCGCTCACTGGGGCGTCCCTCGTCCCCATGGGGAGGCTGAGCGAGCAGAGAGGCAGAGATCCAGCTTTTCATAGCATGAATGGTGCCCCAAGTCCTGCCTGGGCTGCGGTGGCAGTGGGGGGGATTTACTCTTCTCTTCCCCACCTCCCCCTTCCATGTAATCCACTTAATCCCCTGACGACAGGACTCGATTACTGTCAGCTCTGCAGAGCCAGCATTGCTAACGGGCAAGCTGCCTCCTCCTGTCTTGCAACAACAAAAGCACCAGCCAGATCTGGGCTTTTGGTACCTCCAGCAATGATCTTACAAAGCAGAACAAACACGGCTCCATTTACTGTGTATCCAGGTCTCCTCTCAGCTCTGCCACTTTGAAAACAAAACCTCTCAGTGTGTACGTGGATTTGACAAATATGGATAAACCTCAGTGCTTTTCTTACTGAAGGCAACTTTGGGAGCTGCCTGGTGTTGCTGGATCACACTGTGGGTCCACTTCAGCTGTCACTGGAGGGAATCTGGAGGGTGGCTGGAGTTGAGGAGTTGGAATCTGTTGTTTTAGCCCTGCACTGGATCTTGGCTCTGCCTTGTGCTCTTGAGGCCATTGCAGAGCAATGGTTGAAAAAAACAAGTGCTGAGGTTTTCATGTTGTGGAAATATTTTTCGGCTCTCCTGTTGTCTCAGCAGCTGGGCTGAGGTATTGCAGGTCCCTTCTTGGGACCTGGGGTGGGTGGACCTCTGGTTCCAACTCCTGAACCCTGTGCATCTGTGAGGGGCTTGGTGTGTGGCTGGATGCCCACCAGAACTCCCTACCACCCTCAGGCTGTGCCTGTGATCTCTCACATTCCCTGTGACTGCCTGGCAGGGGGAAGACTTGAGGAAAAATAAACCCACACCAGCCCTGCTGAGCCCTGTGTTGGCAGCCTGGGAGTGGTAACTTGCTGTGGCGCTGGGATCCCTTGGACCCTGCCCCAAACCACCTTATTCAGAGGATACGTTAATGCAGAAGCTCTCCTGTCCCAAGGAGGGGTGGGTGGCAGCAGGGGCTCCTGTTGGCTTAAGCACTGCCCATCAGGTCTGGAGCTGTCCAGTGGCTGTAGGCAGCTGAACAGGCTGTGTGTGATTCCCTGGGGGTGGCCTCTCTCTCCCAGAAGATCACCCATTCCAAGCAGCAGCCTCTCAGCCTGTCTCACCTTTCACTCTTGTTTCCACAGGGGTCCTGACTGCTGGAGAGCACAACTTTCCCTTCCAGTTCCTGCTGCCAGGTAAGATGCAGAAATATGGCTGAAGGCCCTTCCCTGTAAGCCTTGGCTTTTGCATATCCTTCCAGTTCAGAAACCAGCCTGACTCAACCTTATCATCTTTTCCTTCTCTCTTGACTCCAGCTTCTGCTCCTACATCATTTGAAGGCCCTTTTGGCAAGGTCCTGCATCAGGTGAAAGCTGTGATAGACACACCTCGTTTCTCCAAGGACTACAAATGCAACAAGATCTTCTATGTTCTCTGCCCTCTCAACCTGAACGACATCCCTGACATCGAGGTAAGAATGAGGAGGGGCTTGGCTGGGAAGTGCCAGCATTTCAGCATTTGTCCTTGTCCTGCTGTCTGAGGAGTCACTGCGTGGCTGGACAGCTCTGACTGCACGCTGTGACTATGCAAGAGCAGGACAAGGACTCCTCATCTCTCCTGCCCTGCTGCTCCAGGTGATTTCTGACTCCTGTGTGTGTTGCTTTGAAAGATTTCTCTGAATTTTCAGCGTGCAGAGAGACGTTTTGGCCAACAGCTTCAGGTGTTTGGAGAGACCTGGGTTTGGGGAACCTGCTTTGGAGGGGAAGCAACTAAAAGGACAGGAGAACTGTGGGGCTGGAGAAGTGAGACCTGTTGTTTATGATGTTGCCATGTTTCTCATTCTTTGCACCCTCTCAGATGCAAATATTTCTGCTTGCTTGTTTTGAATCTCTTGAGTGTTTTCCTGGAGGCTCTCTGACTCTCTTGAGCCAACACCTCTGTCTGTGCCATCCTGCAGCAGCCCAACACTATGTCCATCACCAAGAAGTTCAACTACAAGCTCGTGAAAAGTGGCAACATCATCCTGACGGCCACGTCGGATCTGAAGGGCTACATCGTGGGCCAGGCCATCCAGCTCCGCACCGACATAGAGAACAAATCCGGCCGGGACACCGGGGCTGTGGTGGCCAGTCTGCTCCAGGTGAGTGCCCAGTGGGGCCATTCTCTGCCTTGTGCTGCTGCTCCACCCCATGGAGGCCAAATCTCCAACTCTGCTCCTCTGTACGTTCCTGGGGAAAGAGGAGGTAGAACTTGTCTTCCTTATCCCTGCTCAGCCTATCACAAAGATGGGTATTCCTGCTCTGGAACGTGCCCGTGAGATCTGTGTTTGTGCCTGTTTGACAAAGCAGCTGGGTGGGTTTGTGTCCTAACTTACATTTGTGGGAGACAGGAGACCACCTGCAGCCTCTGTGCAAGCTGTGTTTCCTCCTGTCTGTGCAGAAAGTGGCCTACAAATCCAAGCGCTGGATTTACGACCTGAGGACCATCGCCGAGGTGGAAGGCTCCGGGGTGAAAGCCTGGAAACATGCAGAATGGAAGGAGCAGATCCTGGTTCCAGCACTGCCCCAGTCCATTCTGCAGGGCTGCAGCCTCATCCACATTGACTACTACATCCAGGTGAGTTTATCTGGAGTATCCCTGGCTCCGTGCCCCCTCCCAGGCTGAGCTGTGTGCTGTGGCTCGTCCTGATATCCCACTGCCATGTATAATGAGGATGCCACTGTTTTCCCTTCTCTTCCAGGTTTCCCTCAAGTCCCCAGAAGTTTCTGTCACCCTCCCCATCTACATTGGTAACATTGCTGTGAACAGGGTCCCGCTGAGCCCCTCCCGCTCCATCCAGCACATCCCATCTGTGGTGGTCCCCAGTGCCCCCCCGGAGGAAGAGGAGGCTGCTAGTGGCTATCACCCCATGGACAATGTCTCCATCCCCACCAAAAGCCATTCCCAGCAGCAGCCCTTTAGCTACGCCCCAGGACTGAGCTTCCAGGAGATACGGGCGGACTCGGAGCAGACGGGCTCCCCAAACCACCCCACGCTCTGCCTGTCCACGGGAGCCACTGTCCCCTACTATGCTGAGGGGAATGTGGTGCCTGTCCCCACAGCCAGCTCGCTCATCCTGCCCCCGGAGTACAGCACGTGGGGATATCCCTACGGTGAGCAGCGCTCCCGGCGCCTGGAACTGCGGGGAAATGGCTCCTCCCACCAGTCTGTGTTGGTTGTGAACTGCTGGGAATCTGGGGATTCAGTCAGTCTGCTGGAGGCTGCTGTCAGAGGGGATTGTGACATCTCTCTGCCTGCTTTATCCTCTGGAGGAGTCCCCTCTTCCAGCTGTAAAAGCCAGCTGTCCTTCCCACATCCATGCCCATGCCTGCCCTGGGCTCCTCCTGAGAGGATCTCCCTGTTCTCAAATGAGCTTTCGGCCTCCCACTGATAGAAAAACTTCTTGGCTTGTGGTGAGGCTGGTAGGAGCAGAGCCAGGAAAATGATGTCACTGAAATCTTCTGTCTGACTTGGAGTGGGCCTGCAGCTGGTCTGAAGCTGCGGGGGTGGGAGCTGAGGAAGTGTCCGGGGTGGAAGAGCTCAGGGAAATCCCAGCGTGCTGGAGTCCTGCAGCTGTGCTGGGGTGGCAGGGCCAGCAGTGCCTCTTAGCACAGTCCTACCCAAACCTGTTTGCACTGGGGTAATGGGACACTCTGTGTGTCACCTCAGCCCTGGCTTGGGGCACACAGAGCACAGGTGGTCTGGAGGTGCTGGAGGACAGGAGGATGATTGGGAAAAAAGGGGAGGGACAGAACAGCACTGTGAGGTGGTGATTTTAACCACTGTAGGCACTGGGGCAGGGATGGGACGGGCTGACTCAAATCCTAAAAAGCCCACGTACCTCAGCAGGGCAGGCTGTGGGGCCCTGGCAGGGAGTGTGAGTGTTGGTGGTTTGCTTCACTCTGTGCTGGGTTACCCAGACTGGGGTGAAGGGAACCTCCCAAACGCCCTCCATAACCTCTCTCATTCTTCCTTTTCCCCACAGAGGCACCTCCATCCTACGAGCAGAGCTGCAGCAGTGCCAATTCCAGCATCAGCAATGGCAATTAGCCCATCCCTGCTCCGAGCCCCGCCGGCGCTGCCCACCCTGGCACCACGGGGCACCCGCCTGTGGCAAAGTCTGGTACAGCACAAGGCATCTTCTTGTCTCTCTGGCTGCTTTGGGGGGGGAACTGCCACATCCCAGCCTGGGCTTTTTTAAGTCTCTTTCTAGGGAGGGGGGTAAAAAAACCAAAAAGGGCAGCCAGAGCAGCCTGCATGCATGTAGGAGAGGTCTGGGAAACAGAACTGCCTCCTGCTGCTGCACCAAGTGCTGGAGAGCTGGGTTTGCCCCCAGGGTGCCCTGGGCAGCAGCCTGGTCCAGTACTGTAGTCAGCACTAACTGCTTTACTATCCAAGCACCTGCAATGCCTTATCTGAAACGCTCCTGACGTGGCTCGGCTCAGCTCTAGGGGAAGGCTGGGCTGTGTGGACTTTCTCTCCTCTTTTAGGGGCCATGTGCTCTCCAACAAATGGTTTTGACAGCCCTTCCTCCTCCTTGTCCTCAGAGGTCCTAAGGGTAGCAGGAGCTTTCTTGGAGTAAGCAGGTTCGGAAGGTCAGGGACTTTTAAAAAGCCAAAAGCACAAGCCCTGGCTGTACCTGAGCTGTGGGGGAGTGCTGGCAGTGTGGGTGGCCATGGGCAGAGGGGGGCTCCTGGGGACACTTGCTGATAAGCCCTGGTGAGCTGTGGGGAGAGCCTGGTGTTCCATGGGGTGCCCTTTTCCAGCACGGGTGGCTTTTCTACACAGAGCCCTGTGGGATAGAGCCCATCCTCACTCCCTGCTGGGCCCTGGCACACAGGACAGCAGCAGTGGTCACTCTGCGAGCTGGGGACCACACCCCATGTCCCATCTCCTGCCCCTGCAGGGTGCCCTCTCCTCCCAGGCCAGAGCTAAGTGACCATCAATGACAAAAGTCTGTCTGATGCTACCTCTGAGTCTGCCCAGGGGCCTGGCCTGTGGGATCCCTTCCCTCTGGGCTCCGTGGGGCTGTCCCCAGGAGTGGCTGTCCCTGCCGAGGCAGAGCACGAGGGTGTGGGTCTGTGGTGGCACCGTGTGTGCCCTGAGCCTCAGCAGGAGGGGACAATGAACCCAAACTCTGTGGCAGCTGCTGCCCCAGCAGTCAGGGCCAGCAAGCTGGGGTTTCTCACAATTTTTCTTTTGTGCTTTTTTCCTCCCCACACACACCTTGTTTAGCTTGTTTAGCACTGACTGCCCAAGCTGAGGAAACCACAAGCCATGTCCTTCAGAGCCACAGGTGCCCAACCAGGCTGGAGCTGTGGCCTCCAGACCTTTGGCACCTCAGGCTTGGGCAGGCAATACCTGACAGATTTTAGGAGCGTTTCCAGCTGCTGCTCCTCGCTCAGCCACCTCTGCACACCCCTCAGGCAGCTGGGACAGGCCCTGCTTTGCACTCTTTCTTTGCAAAAGCTTTTTTATTTTGTTTTATTTTCATTTTTTAAGCATTGAACTGCTTTAAGGGTAGCGTAGCGAAGGTGCTGTTCTGAGCAGTGCTGCACCAATGCTGATAGAGTGATTGTCATTGTCCCTGAATATATATAAATATATATATATATGAGATGAAGTTTTGTTTTTAATGATTGAATTCAGAAATACAAATTTTAATGCTGTATTTAATAAATTATTCTAAGAGAAATGCTGTGCTTTTTCATCCATTTCTGATGCTCATCCATGTGCCTGTTCACACCAAATCCAGGAATGCACCTTGCTGATTCCTTACAAAAGGAAGTGAGGATTTTTTGCTCTCACCAGGGTGATGACCTCTGCCAAGGCAGCTGAGGGAAAACAAATCCAGTGTGGGTTGACCCCAGTGCCAGACTCAAAATTCCACATGGCTGAAGGGAATTTGGCACCTGGTGGGATTGGCTCTGGAGAGAGCAGCCACTGCCCTGCTGCTCCCCAGGCCCCGTGTCCTGAAGGCAGGATTTGTCCCAGGAGTCTTGGGCAGTGCTCACTGCTGGTGGGAAGGAAGGGGAGAGCAGACTCTGCCTTTAGGAGGATGGAGATGGCACAGCCAAGGTCTGGCTGGAAGGGCTGGAGAGCACCAGCCCAAGCCCTCTCCTAAAGAGCCATTTGGAATAAATTGATTAAAAGTGGAAGAAGGCTCCTCCCCACACCCCCTCTTTGGTGATCCCATGTCTGAGGCATGCAGTTCCCTAAATGCTGCCACTGCAGGCTGTGATCTGTGTCCTGGACACAAAGATCCTTCTTCATTCTCTGCTCAGCTCATCCCTCTGCCCAGCTTCCACAACTCCAGACTCTGCTCTGCCTGCCATGAGCAGCATTCTTGATCCACAGTGGCTCCAAGGCAGGTACAGCTCTTGCCAGTGCTCTTCCTCTTCCTCCCACTTGGCTGAACCTGTCTTGCCTGGCTCAGCCTGCAGCTCCCATGGCCTTCCTTGCTGCTGGCTGTGCATCTCCTTCCACCCAAATCCCTTCCACACCTCTGGAAAAATTCCTTTGAAGTGTCAATGCAGGCTCCTGACCCAGCCAGGCTCTGGGAGAGGCAGTCAGGGCTGGGACCAGCACTGCTCTCCCAGCTCCTTCTCCATCCCTGGAGCTGAGCTCTGCTGCAGTGTCCAGCCCACATTCCTTGGCTGGAAAATGGGAGTGCTGTTTGGTTGCTGTGGCCAGAGCCCCTGGGCTGTTTTTCCAGACTCCCAGCCAGCATCTGTCCTGTCCTCCTTGTCTCACCTTTGCTTTGGGAGTGTCCCATCCATGGTTGAGGCTGAGGAGGAGGGAGCCCTCACCCAGCCCTGTGCCCTGTGTCTCTGCAGTGCTCCTGAACTTGCTCCCCCAAATTCTATTTGCTACAAACTGGTCCTTGGGGCCTCTCCTGTTCAGGGTCCCCATTGCAAAACAAAGAAACAGGGGACACTGCTGACTGGTGGGGAGTGTCCATCACCTCTGGCTGCTCTGGAGGGAGCAGGAAGGAGCTGGAGCCACACCTCAGGGTGCTCCTCAACCTTCTGGAGGCCAGGGCTGCTCCACAGCTCAGCTGCTGTGCAGGGGCCCCTCTCAGGAGTGCGAGGTGGCTCTGGCCAGGTCACCACCCCGGGGTTGTCTCTGAGCAAGGGAATTGGCACAACAAGTGACAATCAGTGTTTTCCAACCCTCCTGCCCCGCCTTGTCTGTCCCAGGCTGACACAAAGAGCCTTTGCTGATGTTTTATGGAGCCCTTTGCAATGGGCAGGATGGAGGGATAAGTCCAGCTCTCCTCGAACCCCCCTAGCAGCTCCTGGGGTGTGTGAGGGCTTTGGATGAGCACAGTGGGGCAAACCCAGTATTTGGGTTTGGATTTGAGTTTGTCTACTCACCCTCTCCAGAGAGGATCAACCCTTCTGTCCTCTGGCCACAGCCTCTTGAAGTCCTGGGGAGCTCCTTTAGGGTCTTGGTCATCTCTCTCTCCTCTTGCTGAGCAGTGGAATAAAGAGGAAAAAGAAAAAACCCATTTTTTCAAACACAGCTCTGGGTAAAAATCTTCAGCACGTAGGGATTCATTCAAATTCCTGGCTCATATTTTTGAAGCAATTGTTAAGTTTGTTTGAAATGGGGAGGGGGAGCAGTGGGGCACAAGTGAAGCTTGTGAGTTAATTGTTTCCAAACTCAGTGTTCAGTGAGAAACACCAAAAATATAATCAGTTCTTTTTTTTTTTTTTTTTTAATTTCTTTTCTGCTGCTTTTACGTCTTTCATGGTTTTGTTCTTGTCTCTCCACATCTCCCACCTCTGTATCCTTGGCTTTTTCAGTGTTGTTTGTGTCCCACTAAACTCTGCTTTGGCATCTGCTGTCCCACTGCCTGCAGGAGATGGGGAAAGAGGAGTCAGGGGATGCAAAGGCTCTTCTTTCTTTTGGACAGTGATTCTTTTTTAGCTTTTCACTGAACTTCCAGGAGTTTTGTAAAAATAAATATTTTCTGCTAGGACGTTTTCCTGTTAAGCCAGCACAAGACAGGAGATACAGGGTGTTCTAGGCTCCATTTGGGTTTTATTCTATATTTTAAAATATTTCCAGCTATCTGCAACAGGAATGTCCCATCCCGCCTCCCCAAGAGAGGCTGGTGGGATAAAACCCTCAGAACTTGGGCCCTTTCTTGTACCACTACTCATGGCTGTAATTCCTTATTCCTGTGGGTCTCTTTACAGATTTTGGGGTTTTATACAACAATTTCTGATGGCTCTGTACAACCTAAGACTTCTGTGCAATTTATAACTGGGTTTTGAAATGTAAACTCGCCATTTTCCATGTTTACCACGGCTTCTGGGGAGAATTTTTGTCCTGGGTTTTAATCCCCCAAATGTAAAGAACTGGAAAAATGTAAATAAAGATGATCTTTTTTAAGACCATGGGTGTTTTGCTTGGGGTGTGTGATGATCACAGATGATACCTCAGCTGTCTGGATGCTGAGACCTGAGGGTGAGAAGTAGTTCAGGGCTGTCACTGGAGGCATCCCCACTGGAGCTGGAGCTTGGAAGTTGGTTTGGAGCTGAGCTTAAAGCAAAGGCAGGGGAGGGGCTGCGGTGGGAAGACCCCGGTGGGTTTAAGGAACTGTTGCTCGCTCCCATGGCGAATCACAGAATCATCGAATATCCTGGGTTGGGAGGGACCCACCAGGATCATCCAGCGCAGCCCTGCCCAGACCCCACCAACCCCACCCTGGGCATCCCTGGCAGCGCTGCCCAAACGCTCCTGGAGCTCTGGCAGCCTCGGGGCCGTGCCCATTCCCTGGGGAGCCTGGGCAGTGCCCAGCACCCTCTGGGGGAAGAACCTTTCCCTGCTCTCCAGCCTGAAACCCCCGCCCGCCGCAGCTTGGCGGGCAGGTGCCGCTGGAAGGACGCGGCTACGGCCGGAGGAAGCGCCGGGGCGCCGGGGCCGGGCTCTTCCTGCTGGCAGCAATCCCAGGATGTGGAGCTGCGGCTCCGTTCGCCCGGCTCGGGCGGGAGAGGGCGATGTCCGCCCGGCTGCAGCTCGGCGCGGCCGTGCAGAGGCTGCGAGGCGGCTCCGGCTGCCCGGCCGAGCCCCGAGCCCTGCCCCGGACCGAGCCCCGAGCCCCTGGCCCGGCTCCCAGCCGCTGCTCCAGGAAAACGGGGAATTGTGGCACAGCACAGCCCGGCCTCGCCCCGCTGCCCTTCGCTCAGGATGGGTTTGAGGTGGACGAGGTGGCCCCGGGGTGATGGGCTGCAAAGGTTCTGTGTGTTCCCGGGTATTCCGGCTTTTTTTGGGAGCCTCTCCCTTCCCTGATGGCTTGGGGAGGTTTGTCCCAGTGGCTGCCGCGTCCCTGTGTCCATCTGGGAAAGACAGAGCCACAGCAAATGCTGGGGAGGAGCCGCCAGAGCCCGTCCCGATGCGCATCCACCCCTCACCCACCGCCCTCACCCCTGTCCCGGTGCCACCCCGGGGTGCCGGGTCTGTTTTGCAGGAGCAGGGATGAAGGCAGGCAATTCCCAACACCCCACATGGAGCATCCCCAGGGCGCGCTGGGGCCACGCTGAGTGTCCGCAGTGCGGGGTTTGGCGATGCCCGGGCTGACCCCGGCCCTTGCTGGAGCAGACGTTTCCAGAGGTGCGGGTTCTTTGTGCGGGGAGCAGTCGCCTCATCCCGGGACAATCCCAGGGGAAGGACACCCACCCTGCCACCACCCTCCTCCCAGCCTCAGGGAGCGATGGGAGCCCCGGGGCCCCTCTGTGTCCCCGCCGAGCGGGAGGCTCCGGAGGGGCCGCGCCGGGGGCTCCGCGGGGACGATGCCGGTGCGCGGGGGGGTTCTTTGGGAGGGTTTGGTTAATTAATTAATTAATTAGCTGCCGATGCCAAACGGAGGGAGAGGCTGTTCGGAGGGGATGGAGCGGCCGGGGGGGCGGGTTCCCAGGCCCGGGGACTCTTATTTTGACCGCGGCGCTGCCGCCGCTGCCGGGCCGCGATCCGGGGCCGCCGCCTCCTTCCCCTCCCGGGCCGGCAGCGCCCGGAGCGGCCCCGGAGCCGCTCGCCGTGTCCTGGGGGCTCGCCCGAGGCTCTGAGCGGTTTTGGGAGCCTCTCGGGGTCCCTCACACACCCCCGAGTGCCTCCGCTCCCCGCGGGCTGCGGGGTCCGGGAGTCCCGGTGGGGAGCGGCCCGGGGTGACCGGGAGGGACACGCAGCCCGGGCTGGCCCCGCTGGGGATGCTCCGGTTGAGCTTCGTTGTCACAGCTCGTCCCGGAGCCCGGGACACCGCGGGCAGCGGGGGCACCGGCGCCACAGGAGCACAAACTCCCCGGTGTCACTCGGTGCATCGCGACAGCGACAGCCCCGGGGCTGGCACAGCTGTGCCAGGAGAGGCCGGGGGCTGGAGGTGTGGGGTGGGAGCGGGATTAACCCCGGCTGTGCCCCAGCACCTGACAAGGGCTCCCCATGGCCGCTGCCCCCGGCCCGAAGCGCTGCAGGGTGTGAGACTCTGGCGAAGCGAACTGAGAATGTCCTCGGTGGGAAGGGACCCACCGGGATCATCCAGCGCGATTCCCAGCCCTGCCCAGACCCCCCAGCAGCCCCAGCCTGGGCATCCCTGGCAGCGCTGCCCAAACGCTCCTGGAGCTCTGGCAGCCTCGGGGCCGTGCCCATTCCCTGGGGAGCCTGGGCAGTGCCCAGCACCCTCTGGGGGAAGAACCTTTCCCTGCTCTCCAGCCTGAGCCTGCCCTGGCCCCGCTCCAGCCGTTCCCTGGCTGCTGTCCCTGTCCCAGGGAGCAGAGCCCGGAGCTGCCCCTCGGGAGGAGCTGGAACAGAACTGTCCCTTTGCCCACTCTGAGGAGCGAGGTGACAGCTGGGGCTGCAGGAGAGCGGCCTGAGGACCAAGGGATGGAGCGTGTCCCTCCAGAGAGCGGATAACAAATGTGTAAATTGACTTCAGAGCACTTAGAGGCTCCCTTTTCCCTCCGAGAAACACGGATTGCTCTGTCCAGAGGCTGCTGCAGCAGTACCTGCCCATTCCTCTATCTCCCTGGGACAGGTGTGAAGTTCCCTGAGGGGCTTCTGATGCAGATGTGGGGCCAATGAGACTTTGCAGGTGTTTATCTCCCCCCTTGTGCTATTTTCTGCTTTACTGGAGAACTGTAAAAGGGATAATTGTTTTACAATCATGGCTTTAGGGCCTGGGCATTAGGAGGGGCCCCGTGGGCTTTGGGAGGGTCGAAGGTGTTGTGGGTGCTCGGGGTGTGGGAAAAGGAGTGAGGGGCTGGCAGTGACCCCTCTGTGGGGCAGAACCAGGGCGAGCTGCCCCCTCTGCCCCATCCCTGACTTCAGGGGACACAGACACAAAAACCTTGCGCGAGCTGGGCTGAAAATGCCCCAGACATGGGAGAAGCTACAAAAGGAGGTGATTTTTAATGTTTAGCTGCTTGGCAGCAAAGACAGAGGGACTTTTTGACTCGTTCTGGGATCTTGCAGGGGTTTTATGTTGGTTTCTGGGCAAGTTCTGGTGCTGGGTGCTGCCGAAAAGTTTGGGAACCTCATTATGAGCTCAGTTGGGAACGGCGGCGGCTCTGCCCCCCCCGCAGCCTCGGGGTGCGCTGGGGACCCGGGAGCTCTGGGTAGGAACAGTGAGGAGCCGCGGTTTGTGGGGGGCGCGGGGGCTGTCCCCGTCCCCGTGTCGCCGCTGTCCCCGTGTCACCGCATCTCCATCCCCGCTCCTCCCGCCGTACGGCGCCTCCCGCTGGGCGCCGCCATGACGCCGTACGGACAGCGGGGCCCCTGGGGGCCGCCATGCTGCCGCGCGCGTGCGCCGTGCCCGGCCGAGCGTCTCCATTGAGAAGAATGAGGGGCAAGGGGCGGAGCCAAGGCGCGAGGAGCCGCCGGGGGGGCGGGGCTGCGCTCCGGGGCTCCGGCCATGGCCACAGTGGATGCCGAGGTGAGTGAGAGCGGCGGCGTCCATCTACCCGGGCGGGGGGAAGGAAGATGGGGGAGCGTGGAGTGGTATCGCCCAGGGCCAGGCGGGTTCTGTCGAAGGCCGGGAGGGGGGCCGTGCCCCCGCCGCCCCATGGTTCAGTCCAACTCCTCAGAGGGGAAGAATGTGGGAGCTGCTGCCATTGTGTGTAGGGGGGCCCGGGACTCTGTATAAGTTACACCCCTCCGCGGTGAGTCAGTGGTATGCGCCATACAGATTCCGGGGCTCCCCCCAATGGGAGCGAGTGCGTGTGGCGGAGGCGGGAGGGGGGAGCGGCGGGGCCGCCATCCATGTTCCGGGGCCCCCCCATGCGGCGGGTCGGCGCTGGCGCGGCTCCATCCAGAGTCCGGGGCTCGGCCGGGCGCGGCGGCGGCGGCGGCGGCGGGCGGGCCGGTGCTATGAGCTATACAGGGTCCGGGGCGGCGGCGGGCGGGAGCCATGCAGGGTCCCGGGCCGCGGGGCGGGAGGAGCCCACAGGGGAACCGGGGCTGCGCATCCCGGGGGAGCCGGGCTGCTCGGGAGCTCCTGCTGCCCCCGACGCTCCCGCTGCGCTCCTCCGGGAACAGAGTAACAGTTCCGTGCCTCCCCTGAGCCGCGCCCACCCGCCTGGCAGCTACCGAGCAGGCCCGGGGCTGCCTTGCCGCGCCGGGCGTGTGGAATCAGTCGCGGAATGGTTTGGGTTGGAAGGACCTTAAAGCTCATCCAGTCCCACTCCTTGCCATGGCAGGGACACCTTCCACTGTCCCAGGCTGCTCCAAGCCTCAATGTCCAGCCTGACTTTGGACACTTGGAGCCGCAGCATCCCTGTGCCAGCCGGGCCCGGCCCGGGGCTGGCTGTGCCCGCTGAGCCCCCGCGGAGCTCCTGTCACCCCGCCGGGCTCGGGGGGACGCGGGCAGCGGCCCCACATCCCCCGGGAGAACGGGCACTGCCGTGGGGTGACAGCCAGCCGGGACTGTGGCCGTGCCCAGCGGGGCTCAGGGACGCGAGGCCTCGCAGGGCTGCAGCAGCACCGCTCCTGGTGCCGGGCTCCGGCTCCTGCCCCGGCTGGGCGAGGGAATTTCAGCCTGCTGTGAGTCTGAGCCCTGCGGTGCAGCTGGGCTGGCTGCCGAGCCTTCGAGCACAAGGGGAGCCACGAGGTAATGGGACAGGTGTGTGCGTTGTACACGGGCTGTGGCACAGGTGTGCAGTTGTACAGGGGCTGTCGTACAGGTGTGCATCACACAGAGACTGTAATGCAGGTGTGCATCACACACAGGCTGTAATCCAGGTGTATGGTCATTCACAGGCTGTAATCCAGGTGTGCATCACACACAGACTGTAATGCAGCTGTGCACTGTACACAGACTAATACAGGTGCACAGTTGTACACGGGCTATAATACAGGTGTACACTTATGTACAGACTGATCCAGGTGTGCATCCTACCCAGACTGAGATCCAGGTGTGCATCCTACCCAGACTGAGATCCAGGTGCACACTCATGTACAGACCAGCCCGAGCTGGGGCTGAGCAGCTGCTGGTGACCGCAGCCAGGTGTGGTCACTGATGTGTGGCCACCCAGGTGTGACAGGCTGGCTGCTGCCTCTCCCAGCTCTCTCTCTCTGCAGTGCCTTGTTGACAGGGTTGTGCTCTGGCTCGGAACGTCTGCCCTGTGTGGGGTGAAGTTTGTGGCACGGCCATGCAGGTGACACTGGCAGGGCTTTGGAAGTGCTGCAGGCAGCCTGGATTTATTACTCAGAAAGGATTCCCGTCGTTGTTGCTGGGAGGTTGTCCAAGGCTTCCTGTATGTTTTCTGTTCTATCACAATTGGCCTGATCCTGCTGCCTTTCCCTTGTGCTTTTGAAGAGGATCAGTGTTAATTTTTCCCTGTGGTAGAGGAATCAGCCCTTGATTGCCTCTGTGACTTCAGTTTTGCTTCCAGGAGGATGTAACTGGGGCAGGAGCTGGCTCATAACTCCTCAACTCCTGATGCACAGGTCAGTCCTAACCCTCCAGACACACAGGTTTTATTTTGGGAAGCATCTCCCGGGAGCCTTGGCTGGGTCTGCCCTGTGTGCAGGGCATTAAGAACCACTGCTCTTGGAGTCAGGCAGAATATCCACAGATGTTGCTGTGGATTATGGGGAGTGACTCATTTGGAGTTTAATTCCTCCCCTCCCCCGTGAACTCCGTTCTGTCTGAGGCCACATCTTGCTTATGCCCCTCTGAGGCCAGAGAGGAGGAAGTTGGTGTAAGTCAGGTTGGAATGTGGGCACTGGAGGAGAAGCTCTTTGCTTCCCCAGTGCTGGTGTGCCAGAGCAAGGAGACCCATCCCACATCCCCGGGGTTCTGCCATGAGCAGCACGGAATTATTTCACGGGGTTAAGAGAGGTGCAGAGGTGTGTTTTTGGGAGGAGATCCTTGCTCCCAGCAAAGAGCTGGGAGGGAGGGGGCAGGCTGGGAAGGTGATGTCTGTGTGTCTGCAGGGAGTGCCCAACCACCTCTGAACTCCAGACAAAAACTCCCAGTCTGGAACAGCTTCTTGCCAGATCTTAGTGTTGATGATGGGTGATGGGGAATCCCTTTAAACACCAAGTTCTTGCTAAATCCTGTGACCTTCAGTGGTTGTTCTCTTCTGTTACCTGCTCCAGGTGATCTCTGTGTTGGGGAATGGCTGTGATGCAGTCCTTAGGTGCAGAAACCACGAGGCTGCAGAGAAATCTGATTTTGCTGTTTTCTTTAGCAGGTATCTTACATCCAGTCCAGTTTGGCATTGTTACGTGCTTTAGACCTACTGCACTAAAGCTGAAACTTTAAGGAATTGAGTTTTGAGGAATTGAGCCTTGCTCAGCTAATTTTATGATGGTGCATGTTCATCAGATTTGCTGCTGCTCCTCCAGCTTGGTGAAGAGCTGCCCTTGTGTTTGTGTGTTTCCTAAAATACTTGCTGGGTGCAGTTTGAAGCTCAAGCTGTGATGTTTTTCCCGGGGCTCGTGGTAACCAGGGGAGGCTGGAGCAGGAAGGGAGGTGTGTGTGTGGCTTTGAGTGAAGTGGTTCCCTTCAGAAGTCACGCTGCATTTTTCATCCTTTTTTTCCCCCCTTCTGTCTGTTCAGATCTGTGAAACCTCTTTTCTGAAGGTGCAGCTTTGATCTCTAAAGCGACGAGCGGGCAGAATTCCCGGCTGGATCTGGGATGGACCCAGCACCCAGCAGCTCCCCGTGCTGGGGCTGAGCACTTCTCACATCAGCTCCGATGCTTTTCCCTGGCTTTGATCCCGGCTCTCGTCCCCTCCAGCCGGTGCTGGGAGCTCTGCTGAGCCCCCTGCCAGCTCAGCCACCTCCCTGTGGCATCAAGGGACGGCATTTCCCCGGCTCTGCCTGGAGGGAGCCTCCTGCAGCAGGTGCTGAGGGCAGGAGGGATGGCAGGAGCAGGGAGGGAAGTGCTGCAGATTCCCACTCTGTGTCTGGCAGGTGTCGCCCAGTGCAGCTCTGTTTCCAGGCCTGCCCTCCCTCTGTCCCTCCCTCCAGCCAGGAGGGGCCTCTGTGGCTTTTAATTCACATTTAAATCAGTTTAAATCAGTTACCTCAGGACAACCCGGTGAGCTCCAAACCCCACCATCCCTCCTTGGAGCTGTGTCCTGCAGGGCAGCTGCTTCACACCACGCTGAACACGGGCAACACACCTGGGTTTCACTTGTGTTAAATTTCTCCTGGGGCACCAGGTTAATACATTTTAACTGTGCCTTTGTACAGAGAAAGAAGGTGGTTTTTGTTTTTCCCCCTCTCTGATACTCATAAGGGGTTTTAGAATTTTTCTGTAGCTGGGGAGGTTGCTTTGTTAACATGGTTATAATTACACACAGCCCTGGCCCTGGCAAAGTCTTACCCTGTAACAAATGGGTGCTAACTTTTACTTTTTCCATGAATTCTCACATGCTCTGGGCTAGCAAATGCCCGTGGGGAGCTCATCCTTTTCTTCCACATAGAGAAACTTTAACAGAATGAGCAAATACGACTTGTGAAGCTTTAAGAAAGCCTCAGAAGTGCCCTTGAGTTGTGCTAAGCTGATGTGACTGAGCCAATGTGACTGAAGAGAGCATCTGAAGAACGTTTTGTCAGTCAAGGCAGAATCAAAGGCCTGGGTTATACTTTAAATAAGCTCTTCCAATATAATTATGCTGGCTGGAGAGGATGATTTTTCATTTCTTCTTGCTGAAATTGTAATAAAAGTCCTTGCTGTGGATGCAGCTTTATTAGTTTAGAGGTGATCCCAGACCAAGGTGGCTTATTTTTTGCTTTCCAAAGCAGAGCCTTGGGTCTCCATTTGGGAAGTTTTGCCCATTTAGTTCTCTGTCCATGAATACAAAGCAATTGCTCTCCCACTGCCTTGTCAGCAGAAGCCCTGGGAGAGATGCAGTTACCAGCAAAAACCCCCAGCAACAAGGAAAAGAAGCAGCTCCTGCACGGAGGGAGCACTGCAGGAGCTGGGTGCCTCCCCCTGGAGCAGCTGGGCCAGGTGAGGAAGGCAGGAGCATCCCTGAGCCAGTCCCTGTACCCTGGGTATCCCATTTCCAAGTGTGCACGAGGACAGCTGGTGTTGGAGGATCAGGGGATGATCAGGGAATGATCTGGAACGCCACTCCGAGGCCTTGCTCTTTATCAGCTTGCCTGGCCTTTTGTGCTGTGTCCCTTCCCCTCTCCACCACCCCAGAAATGCTCTTCCCCTCTTGCTTTTCCGTGGCAAAGTGCTGGTTTGGGTCACTGCATCCCAGAAAAGGAGAAGGTGAGAGGGGGTTGTGTTTTGTGCAGGACTGTGAGAGGTTTGAGGAGTTTGGGTGCTTCAGGACAGCGTTTGGCTGGAGAGTTCCCCCTTCCTGACTGTTGTGGAAGCCAAAGCTCACCCAGATCAGGTGGAACAGGGAGCAGTCCTGTGACTCTGTCCTCCCCTGGTGTGGGGCTGTGTGGGCAGGGACATCCCACTGGTGATGGCTGGAGTCTGGTTGAAGTGGTAAAGCAGATCCAGCAGGGAATGAGGAGTTTGGTGTGGCTCTCCTGGCTCTGGGAAGTTCATAAACCCAGAACAAACCGTGTTTGGAAGAGCACTCGCTGTGTCTGACACAGAAAAGCTTTCCTGCTTTTAAGTAAAACTTTGTAGCATACCAAAGTATCAAGCACATCCAACATACCCTCTTTTCAAGTAGGAAATGCTGCTCCAAGAGGATTCCTGTTTCCTTAATGCCCAGCGTGATCCCCACCATTGTCTTGCCATCTGCTTCCGTCTCAGCCCGGGTTTCCATCTGGGATAGTTCAGTGCTGCTGCCTGGCTCATGGTGCCAGGTGAGCCCACCTGAGCTGTGTGTGTGCACCAGGGGCTGGCCTGGGGGTGGGCATGGGCTGTTCAATATTAAACCCGTCCTTTTCAGTGTCTCCTTCTCGCAGGAGAGCTCTCGGAGGCAGTGTCAGTTCAGGACAGGGAGATGCTGAGTGGCAGAGCAGAAAATTCAGGTCCACTTCTGTTTGCATAAGGCTGATCATCCTGCCGAGCCAGCACATGGACAGGGAGGAAATTTGCAGGTGGTGCAGCTGGGGAGGAAGTAAATATGGAGCAAGATAACCAGGCTGACATGGATAAACTCAAAATAAAGCCAGGTAAGTGACTTAGCGTTACAGGGAGATGTGAAATTGTGCAAACAGGGATAAAAATAATGATAGTGATTACACATCCTTGGGTCAGCTGGGCCTGTACCTGCTGCAGAAGGTGCTGTGAGCTCAGTGCAGCATTTGCAGCAGCAGCAGAGGGATCAGTGGTGCCCAAAGACGATGCAGGCCCCTTTCTGTGGTGTGGGGAGAGCCAGTGCAGGAGCCCTGGGATGCTGCAGCAGCACTGCCTGCTCCTGCTGCCCTGGCTGGTGAAAAGAGGAGGAATGAGGTGTTTATTGCTTCTGAGAGCTGGGGGCAGCCAGGATGAGCCTGATGGGGCTGAGCCATCCCTGGAACTGGAGGGAGCAGGGCACGAGGGAGGGGGAATGGCAGCCCAGGTGTCTGAGCTGCAGCAGGCTGTGCTGGGGCCTTGGCTGTGGCAAGAGCTGTTCACAGTGCTGCTGCAGACTTTTAATTGATTTGGAGCTCAAGTGCAGGTGTGGACAGAAGGATTGGAGTGTGTTGTCTTGCAAAAGGCAGCCCTGGTCTCCCCACGCTCTCGGCTGTGACCTGCAGGTGCATTTCAGTGCAGCCTTGAGTGCAGTGAAATACATTTTTCCCCTCCTTCTTTTCATTTTTAAGCATCAGTTCCTGGTTTCTTGAGAATCTGAGCTACCTTCTTCCTCTCCAGTTGCACATTTCCAATCCTAGCAGTTTCAGAGGAAGTTTTAGTAGGTAATTTCTCCCACAGGCTCAAAGCCAAAAGGCAAATTACCCCAATGCTTTATCCAGCTTCAGTGGGAATTGGGGATGTTTGATACTGCTGACCCAGAGCATTCAGAAGCTCTGCTTCTCTCAAAAATCATAATATTGTTTCAAGAAGTGGGAAATTAAACATGCACATGGTAGAAGACTTAGAAAGGATTAATGGGTTTCAAAATTACATGCTTCATCCAGCTGCTGATTTGGGAATTGAAAGTATGCCTGCTGCAGGATTGGGAGGGAGTTACTGAAACGTGGTGTTCCTCGGTGTCTGATGAATGCAAATGTCCCAAATCTGTGATTCCAAAGCCTTGACCAGCCTCCAGACTGACTCCAAGTTTGATGCTGGATTAGGCCAGCCCAGGTGGGAGCAGCTGGGTGGAAAAGCCCTTGGGTATATTTTACTTTTTCTTCCCTGCAGTTTAATTTGTCCTCTCTTGATTATCTCAGCTCCTGGGGTGTCACCCAAGCCACGTTTTTAGGCTGCTTTGATTGAAGATCTTTCTCTGTTTGTGAGTTTTGCTTTAGGCACATGGAAGGGACTCTCATGGGAGGTGCTGGAGGCTCCTCTTGGCTCCTCCTGCCCTGCAAAGAGGATTTGGGATCTGAAGGGGCAGCACCTCCAGCCTGCAGGTCCCTGGGATCTGCACTAAATAGGAAATGGGTGTTTCAGTCGCTTGCAGTTTTGGGACCTGGGAAATTAAGTTACTGTTTTGGTGCATTTCTTATCTCCACTGGGGTTGGCAGCAGATTTGCAGCCTGTGAAGTGTGGGTTTGGAGGTGTAAAGAAGAGAATGTTTGTATTTGGGAGATGAAAGCATCAACAATGGGCTGGGAGCTGGTTTGTGTGGTTCCATGTAGGATCCTGCCAGTTTGCACATAAACCTCTAGATTATGAGAATATAAAACACGAGTCTGAATATTTTATTAATTGAAGAGTATTATTAATATTTGATGGATTAAATCAACACCCAGAAGGCTCTGCAAAAAGCACCACTGCTGAACTGGTAACCAAGACATGAGGTGCTTTTAATTGCAAACTTGTTTGTAATGGCTTTTATCAGCTCTATGTTTTAAACATTAAGGATCTGTGAATCCCCTGCATCAGAAATCCTTTTGTTCTTTGCATTAGAAAGGGTATTTTTCAGCCTTGCTAGGCTGGATTCAGATTGGTGCTTTAATGCCTTCTTAATATGCAAAGGTGATTGTTTATAAGGTGTCCTGTCGGGCCTGGAGGTGACATCTGGAATATTTAATCCTTTTTGCCACACTTTGAGGACAAACAAGGGCTGCTCCTTTAAAGATGGCCTTGGCACGAGCTGGAATATTTCCTCTTGCTGTAGTGCCAGCTCCTGTAGCAAGTGTGGAGAGGTGAGGGGAACATCCTGGCTGCCCTTTAACCAACATCCCCCTGCAGCAGGGAGATGCCACGGGCGAGGAGACAGACTGCAGAATCCCCTGAGTTTGGGGATTCCCAGCGCCGGCAGCGAGCGCAGCCCGCGGCGTGCAGCGTTGGGAAAGGCCAGTGAGGGGGGATCACATTCTGTCTTTTATTTCCACTCTGGTTTCTAGGAACTGCACGTTGTATTTCTCGTGGTTTTTTTCAAGATTTTTTACAGATTTCTGCCACGCACAGTGAACTCCATGCCTATCTCATACTTCTTGGTGGGTTTTTTTGTGAGTTTTGTTGTCTCCTTCCCTATAGAATGTGCCCTTTGTGCTGGTGATCTGGTTGTGTTCCTGTGTTTCCAGGAGTTTGCCTTTGATAAGAGCACATTGGTCTTAATCATTTATGATTTTTATTAAAACCTTCTTGGTCTGATGTTTTCTCAGCCCTCCAGACTTTCCTCACAGAGGCTGCAGAGGCTGCTTTACAGGCATCATTTATCTCCTGCCCCTGTTGTGACAGCAGCCCCAAATTTTCCCTCCTGCTGCAGATGCTGGTGCTTTGTGCAGGGAGATCCGTGGCTGTTGCTTCTGGGATTGTGGCTCTTTTTTGGCCTGGGATTGGGGTTTGAGGCTGTGTCAGTGACAGGGGACACTCAGATCTTCCCTATCCCCATCCTTATCCCCATCCCCAACCCCAACCCCATCCTCATCCCCCATGTGTGGGCTGAAATACCACCCCAGTGTGATCCCAGTGCTGTGGAGGAGGAGGAGGAGGAGGAGGGCAGGAGGTGATGAGGAATGAGGCTGATCCATCAGGTCTGGGAAGTTTCACCAGCCAAGTTGCCTTTCTTCACCGGGCCTTTGTTCCCAGCCACGCTTCTGATGAAAGGCAGGAGCAGCAGGAGCATCCATGTTCCTGCTCCCTTGGCTGCAGGAAACCTCCTCCCCACGCTGCTCTGGAGCTCATCCCCTCCAGGGCTGCCCTGGGGCTCTGACCCCCAGGCTGGCCACTTGTGGGGTGCCCGAGCTGCCTCATGTGACAGGGAGGAGAAGGAGCTGGGAGGGGGGGGATTTCCACTGTGTACCTTGGGATGAGCCTCTCAGCACACTTCAGGGTGGGCAAAGCCTAAGGAAATGGCTTGGGTGTTGCCAGTGACCTCCCAAGAACAGGGAGGTTTGCTCTGCTCTCCCCAACTCGTGACCTGGCAGCTCAAGGCTGGCGTGGGCAGAGCTGCAGAATTTGCAGACGTGGCCAAAGGAGGAGGAGGAGGAGGAGGAGGCCCCGTGCCTGTGTGTATTTATACACTGCATGCCCAGGGATGGCCAAAATTCTTCTTTAAAGGACCAAAACTCCACAAGTGGAAGTTGGCGTGGGGCTGCCAAGAGTAGCTCTTGATGCAACAGTGTCTGCTTTAAAGAGAGATGTAAACGTGTGACTCAGAGCCCTCCCTGCCCCATGGTGATGCTGATGCAGTTGCTGATCCCTGCCAAAGCAAGCAGTCCACACAAGGAGATTAGACAGCAGTCCCTGCTCCCCTGCTGGGTGCTCGTTAACGTTTCTTTGCTGATGTATTATTAATTAAGCTAATTTTTATTGCCCTGTAAGTACCAGGGTGTTCTGCAAGCGCAGAGCGTAACCTGCTCGTGGCCTGGGGTTCCTGAAGTGTGGTCCCATGTACAAAGCGAGGCTTGGACTGTGTGGTTGAGCACTGAGAATGGGTAGATCTGTGGGTTTTGCTTTCTTTTTTTCCCCTCTTAGCAGCTGCCTGGCTCCGTGTCTGGGGCTGGTGAGTGTGGTGCTGTCTGAGCTGAGGGCTGAGGAAGTGCTGTCTCTGCAGAATTAGTGCAGACAGATAATAGGACTTAAGTGCAAGCAGAGTTTGCAGCGTTGACCCTCCGTAAGACAGAAGATTACCCAGACTGGAGTATAATGTTAAAAAGAGTTTTGGGAGCTGATCCAAACCTACAGGAGACAGGGAGGGATTTGCCATCAGCTGCAGTGAGAGCAGCCTCCCTGCAGTGTACCCAGGCAATGGGGCAGTCAGCAGCTTAAACAAAAGAACTGAAAGAAGTGTCCAGGCAAGGCTGCTTGTGGGTTTGCTGCCTGTGATGCTTTTCTCCATCTGTAGAACAGAGGTAATATTTTCCCAAAGTTCAAAGGCCTGACTTGGTGTTGGAAGCCTTTAACTGGAAGTGTTGAAGGACTGCTGAATGTTAATTTTTAAATGTGCAGATTATCTTCCTTAGGTAAGAGATGGTGAGTTACATAATGGTCACTATTTTATATGCTCTGGTTTTTGGCTTTATTCCTTGACATCATGGCCAGGCCTGATGAAGGGAACAGAAGACTTCTAGAAGCACTTTGTAAAGTATGATCTATTTGTGATCAAAGCCAGTGTGACTCTGAATGTCCAGCTCCTCTTCTTTGGACTTGTGATAGCAGCCTTGGGTTCACCTTGAGAATGGGATCTGTGATCTTTCGTATGTTCTTATTTCGTTCTTAAATTAGGCTAATGCATCCTGTTCCAGCCAATGCAGTTATTAACAAACCTGGGCAATTATGGCACCCATTGTACAGACATTCTGTGCTCCTTGCTAGGAAAAATACACTTTTAATAAACAAATCCACTTTGACAACCCATCAAGGACTTTTCTAAAGCAAAATGGGAAGTGTCACCTCAGTGACCTCTCTTTTTTGTTCTGTTGTGTTTGGGTTTTTCACGTGGCTTTGCAGGATCTCAGCAGTTGCAGCTGGAGGTTCAGGCCTGGTTTCACAGGGCAGGGGAGTGGAGGAAAGCAGGGAGGGGATCACAAAGGCTGGGTCCCCCCACCAGCATCCCCTGCCCTGCTGTGTCCCAGTGCATCATCCTCCCAGCCACAGGCTGCATCTGGCCTTGCACAAACCCTGGGAAAAACCCTGCTCTCTTGGTTGCTTCAGCTGGTTCACTTTTTAATCTTTTTTTTTTTTTTTGAATGAGAAAAAGCCCTTAAAATGTTTTGGCACAAATTCTCAATGCTTTCTTTTGTTCCACATGTGACAAACCCATGTGGTTGCAGTCTCTTGCTCAGCCTGGGTAGGATCCTCTCCGTCGTGGGCTGCCACCAGGAGTTGAAGGCAGATCTTAAATCCTTTTTAAACCTCCCTCTCCAGCAGATGGGCTTTGTTTGGCTCTGGGCACAGGAGTGGGAAGGAGCGTGTTGTATTCAGTACTAGAAGTTAAATTGCACGGAAGGAAAATCAGCCAGGATTGTTTTCTCACTGCATTATCAAAATCCTGTGAAGGTTTGGACAGTTTTGTAGGGTTGTGCTAAGTGGAAATATCCCTGTGTGTCACATCACCTGGGGAGGAAAGGCAGGAGGAAAGAGAGAAAGAAAGAGAGGGTTTCCTGCCTCTGCCAGACATTCCCTGCTCCCTGGGTGTCTGAACAGATTGTTCTTCCCTTGCTGCCTGGGGACTGAGAGGCCACCTTTGCAAGCAAATTCCCAAAAAAATGGGTGACCACGGAATCACCCAATCAGTCAGGCTGGAAGGACCACAGGGGCTCATCCTGGCCTGTTTGAATCCAAAGGATTGTTAATCTCCATGTGAATTGAGCAGTGAGTTTCCCCAGGCTGAGTTTCAGAGCTAATCCCCTGTACCCACTGCGTTCTCTGGGTGCTGTGTCTCCTCCCCTGAGCTGCCCAGCTGTGCTGTGGCACTGGGCACATCTGTCCCTCCCCACAGGAGGCTGGATCACATCACTGCCTGCTGGGCTGGGCAGCTGCTGGGAGGAGCAGTTCACATCTCCATCTTTTCCAATGCATCCTCTGAGTTGCCTGATGTGACAGCAGCGGCTCCTCCAAGGGATGTGGTGCCCAAAATCAGATTAAAAACCCTGACATCTCCCAGGGGTGTGGTGAGGGATCTGCCTGTGGCATGGGATGTTTGTATGGGCACATTTCCATGGGGGAATAGCCCATGGTGCAGGGCAGACCCCAAGCAGGAGGAAGAGGAGCAGGGCTGTGCTGCTGAGGGCTCTGCTCTGGAATTCCCTAACAAAGCCACACAGGAGGGTTTGGGCCTTGCAGACATTAATGCATCAGAGTAATAGTCATTAATTATTACAGGAATACTATTCCAGAGCATTCAGCACTGCAGGGAGAGGTGTTTGTGGGAGCACAGGGGCACAGACACTGGGAGCAGGGCTGCAGGTCAGGCCTCCATCCAGGAATGCTTGGATGGCTTGAACGTGGCTGCAGCTCTTGCTGGCAAAATCAGCCTTGCTGAGTGAAGTGAGCTGCTTCCATGGCATAAAGATAATTTTGGATGGGCTCCTGGGCTCCTCCCAGCCCTCTTCAGCAGAGCAGGAAAGCCAGGAAGAAGCAGATGTGACATGTTTCTCCCTCAGTTACAGGTTTTTATCCGTTGGATTTGTAGAAATAATTGACAGGATGATTGTGGCAGTTGCTTTGCATTTTGAAAGCAACAGCTGTTGATGAAGACTGTATTTGTGTAAGGCTGGTACCCAGACTGGAGTTTTTTTGTGGGAAATCTTGGGGCTCGTTCAGGCTGCTGAACACAGGTGTGACAGGAGAGCATTTCTGTTGGTTTAACTTTGACCTGTCTCAACAGAACTGTCCTGTGTAAAGGTGCCTTTATCAGGGATGGCTAAAAAGATGCCAGAATTGTGGCTGGTCCTTGGATTAATTAACTTTTTTTTTTTTTTTTTCTTCATGATACAGTTTCAGCATTTGTCATTCTGTTTGACTTTTTTTTTGGATTTCTCTGTGGTTTTTGTTTTAATGGGTCAAATGGGGAAGAGGCTATTTTGGAATTGAAAAGCTGGGCTGTAGGTGCCAGCTGAGGTGAGGCTGCAGCACATCCTGGTGCTCTGTGTGCCATGGGAGAGGTGCATTGCTGAGCAGGGGAGGGGACAGGGATTCTCCCAGAGCTGGGAGCAGGCACGAGGAGGCATCTGGGCATTGGTGCTGGGCTGGTTTGGAAGGTCACAGCCACGGATATCAGGGCCTTGGATCAAGTTGCAGCAAAGCCTTCAGTTTTCCTGAGGTGTGGAGTCTCCCTCTGGCAGCCTTGGCCATCTGCTCCCAGGGCCAGGCAGGCTCTGGTGCTGGGATCCTCAGCAGCTCAGGTGACTTCTCCAGCTCTGAATTTTAATCCAGAGGGTGGATAAATACTGCTCATCCTCTTTGCTGCTCGCTCTGTAACCTGTGCAGGTGGTCACAAGGAGGTGAGGCCGGCTCTGAGCCAGCCTTTGAAGCTGGTCCTCATTTCACGAGCCACCCTGAGGATTTTTTGTGTCTTCTTCACTGAAGGATTTGCTTAAGATTTGAAAAAAAAAAGGATCTTTTTTTTGCTTTTATACTTCAAGCCAGACACGTCCAGGACTTGTCCTGATGCTGCTGCTTGGTTTGTCTGAGTGGTTTGTAATCCCATGTAGCAAATGTGACTCCTGCAAGGGGCTCACTTTCCTCTCCCAGCTTTCTGTAAGCTGTTGGCAGCCCCAGGGTCGAAGCCACTGGTGCAGGTGACAGGAAGAGCAGGCACAGAGGGACAGTTTTTGTTACATTTCAAACCTTGTCCTCCAACAATGTTTTTTTTTATCTTGAGAGACAAATCAGAATTAGCCAGATCCTTGTGACCAGTGGAGAGCAAATGAATCCCAGCACATGTAAAGGATCTTCTGAGCTCTTCCAGAGTTCTCCAGGATCAGAACTGGGCTGCAGACAGCCTGATGCAGCAAACACAACCCTCCAGGGGTGGGTTTTGGCCATCACACAGCAGCCTGGTGTTGGCTGGCTGTCCCTCCCCAGCTCCAGGGGGTCACAGTTCCAATCAGGATGCTCTCCACACACCTTGGGCACAGCTGTCCCCCTGCTGAAGGTGCCAGAAGGGACAAAGGGGATCCCTCAATCAGCCTGCTTTGAGGATTGTTTCCTAAAGCATCCATGTTCCTGACATCAAGGGCCACTCTGGAAAGGCCTGCAAGGTGCAGTGGGATCCCATGAAGAGACTGATGGTGTCTACCCAGCCCAGTGAACTCGTGGATTGTCACCTTATTTGGATTTCTGACCACGTCTCCCTGGACATGCCTTCCAGAAAAGTCTGTCCCTAATTCCTGCCTCTGTGCACCAAAGTCAGCTGCCAGTGGCATCTTTGTGCTGGGCATGAAATGATGGATTGTGGAGAGGAGCAGTGCCCTGGCTGGTCATGGGGCTCCTGATAAGAAGCAGACATGAGGCTGAGCTGCTGGAATTTCTTCCTGGGATGATCTCCTTGCTAAATTACCATTCTGCCCAGCAGAGGATTGGAGCAGGCAGCTCCCTGCTCTAAGGGAGGTCTCCTGGTCCCATTTTACATTGCTGCTGTCTCCTTGATCACATCCTCGGTGGGGCTGTGGAGTCCTTTTGTTCTCTGCTCCACTTTCCAGCATTTTTGTTGCTCTAGCAACACTTCCAGCCCCAAAGCAGCGGGATCCTGGTGCTAACACAATGCTGCATTTGAAAGAAGGAAGCAGAGCACGACAGGTGATCTCCAGCTTTTGTATGGAATGGCTGTGCCTTGAGATGGGAGGATGAATGGCAGGTTGTGATATCTTTTTGTCCTGCAACTGGCATTGCTTTTGTCCTAAAAGGTGAGAAAGAGTCTTGTGTTCCTGCCACAGCTGTGGTTTGTGAAGCTGCTGCATCGTTTTCCTTGTGTGGAGTAGGACAGCACAGGTTCCAGTGGGGCTGTGGGAGCCGGGCCCATGGCAGGCAGCTCCTTCCTGGGCTAATAAATAAAGTTTGCCATGCTCAGCAAGTCCAGCAGCTTTGCAGGCACCTCCCCAGAGCTGGGCTGCCACTGGCCTGTCCTTAACAGCGTGGGTGCACTGACCTGCTGTTCATCTGAAGGAAAAGGGTCCTTATTTTACATCAGAAAACTGCAAGTTTTGTGTGAAAATCTTTCTGGTGGGTTTCCTGCAAAACTCAGGAGCCACTGGTGCTCTGCAGTGTGGTTTGTGGGATCCTGTCAGCTGCTTTGGCATTTTGTAGCTTCTCTAGAAATGCTGAGAGTGATACAGGAAGATGCATTTAACATTTTTTTTGTCTCCCGAGTGCTCTCCCGTGCTTTGCCACAGTGCTGCAGACAAGGATGGCAGTGTAAAAGCCACCTGTAGGTGCTCTGTGGGCAAGAAGAGAGGAAATCCTTTTCAGATTTTGGGCACAGCTTCCCACAGCTTCCTGCTGGCCCAGCCACTGCTGAAAGGACCCGAGTGCACCTTGTGTAGGTGGAAGTGAAAACCTCAGTAGGCTCCTCTTCAAAAAGTCTGTCCCAACTGCCAAGCACAGTTGAAATAATCCATTATCTGCTGCCTTTCACCCAACCTTCCCTCCCAGACCACTGAAAAGTGTTGGAGACTGAGGGTATTTAGAAGGTATCCTCAGATACCCAAATTTTGTGGCAAATGGAGTATGAAGATTGAACACCATCTATGGGACTGATCTTGTTTCCAGTGGGTGACCCATTTATATGCTTATTATGCTGTTCTTCTGGTACTTTTGGGGTGTTTCCATGCCTTGTGCAAGAAGCCATGGACCAACAGGGAGAGTTAGAGTCTCCAGAACTAGATGGAAGGCTGTGATTGCCCTTGCAATGACAGATAGATAGATAAATAGATAGATTAGATAGATAGAAGGTTGCCATTGCACTGAGCTGGCATTCCAGCTGCATGCTCGGTCTTCTGCAAATTAAATAGACAATTTTTATCTCTTTTCATATAAAAAAGCCTGTAAAGGGAGTCTATATGGAGAGCATAAAATGCCTCCATGAGTTTTCAGCTGATTCTCTTTGTTGCCCTGTTGGCACCGCCGGGTTTAAAGCGTCGCCTCTGGGTCACACGGAAATGCTCAAGAGGAGCCTTTGGCTCCTGTGCTTGTGTCATGTTTAGGCCATGAAAAAGCTGGGAAGTGCATTTCCTGGGATGAGATGATTAATTGTACACCCAGGGCACGGAGGTCACAGCAGGGGGATAAGAGAGGTGCCATTAATTTGCTGTCTTGGTGGTGTTAAACACATTTTTGTTGGGGTTTGAGGCTCCTGGTGAGCAGCAAGGCGTGTCCCAGGGATTGGTGAGTGTTTTGGGAAGGCTGCCCTGCTCTGCTTTTTCCCCCATTCTTCAAAGGAGAAGGGTTTTGCTTCTTCCTCTCCCTCTCATCATCTTCATCCAGCTGCCACTCATGCTGCTTCTGAGAGATAAGGAGTGTCGGGGTGGATTTCAGCACATCACATTCTACCTCCTGTGCTGTAAATTAGTGATAGTCACCTCCCTGTTCTGCAGGAATCCCCCTGACCTGGCTGCTCCTCCAGCCAGTTTGAAGGCTTGGGTGGGTTTTTAAATGATGATATTTTAAAATTTGAGAACAGCTTTGATTTATTGACCTGCTGCCTCCACAAATCGAGCTGTCTGGGCTGGCATCTGCAGATAAGAGGCTGTCGAGTAATTGCTTATTATTGACTGATTGCCAGCTTGGGCTGTTTGCTTGCAAGAAGAATCAATAGTAGTCAATCTTCAAAGTCTAAACTCTCAGGGAGTATGACTGGTTTCCAAATTAGGAATGACAGGTCAGGATAACTCCATGCTTGCCATCCCACCTTCGTGGGTGCAATCCTGCCGTGGAGGAGGAGGAGGCGTGGGACGCGTTCCTCCTCCATCGAGGCTTTTTCACATCTGCCTTCTCCAAAGGCTGGGGTTTTCTTTGCAGGGCTTTTTCAGGGTCAGATCCCACCCTGGCTCCAGCCCTTCCCTGGAGGAGCTGGCGCAGGCTCAGCAGCACCTGAGATCCGTGGGAGGCGAGGGCAGGGTGAAGTGCAGCCATCAGTCATTAAGGCCCTGAAGGATGGAGCAAGGGAGGGGTGGCTGAGCAGCCTTGTGCTCTGACACATCCAAACCAACCAGTTGGGATGCTTTCTAAATAAAACAAAGCCTCTATTTTAATGCATGGTAAAGAGATTCCCTTTCTGGGGGTGATTCTGTTTAGGTAGCAACAGAGTGAAATATCCAGTGTCACCATAGGTTTTATCATTTCTTGCGGGGACGGTCGCTATGGTGAGCACTCCTTGTCAAACGCAGCCCTTCTTTAACACTCTCCTGACATCCTGCCTTTCTGTGGGTTCCCTTGTAGGGTTTCAAACATTAAAGGGGCTTCATGGCATCAAAGACACACTCAAGACTTCTGGAAAAATAAATCAATGTTTAGGTGGTTGTAATGGCTGGGGTGAAGCCCGGAGCTGGATCTGGGAGGTGGTCTCAGACCTTGGGCTGCAGCCCCCTCTGGGTTTTCCCTGGGCTCAGGGGTTGTGATTTTCCCTGAGCTCAGGGGTTGCAGTCTGGTCTCTACGTGTCCTTAGACTCAAGCTGGGTTTAAAACTTGAAATAAGAGCCTTTGGGGGGAGGGGGAGGCTTGGATCTCTTTCAGCTACAAAGAGCAATTAAGCAACAGGACATAAAATAGATAAATGGGAAGGGGAAGGGCAGAACCCTGGAATATGAGAAGATGAGAGTGGAAGAAACTATTTCTGCAGTGTATTTGTCCTTAATTTTGGAGCTTTATCATCACCAGGAAGGCTTTGATTCGAGGTGCATCATTTGAGGTGAGGGAGAAATATCTCAAATAGAGCAGTTTAATCTACAGTGGTCTAGGAGAGAATGGACAAGATTACTTGAACAGCCTTGCTTAGATACTGGATTTGTTGTCTACCAGCAAATCCTCATTTGCATGGGTCCTTAATCTCTGGAGTTAAATGTGTCTCAGGATCTGTTACCAACTGAGAACTAGATTTTTTAAAGCTGTTTCTTTTCATTTGAATGTTTCCCCTCCCCTCCCCCTCCCGCACCCCAAATTATCTTCCTGATTTTTTTTTTTTTTGTCTGGAAAGCAAAGATGAGCCAACAAGTGATGCAAAAAGAAAAATGTGCCAGCGAGAAGCAGCTATTTTTGACTCCAGATTCAGTGGCTGAACTGTCCACCAGGCTGTAGAGAAAAGCCAAGGTCAGACATTTCAAACGAGTGTCGCAGGGAAACCACCGCCCCCCCTCCTTCCTGAAAGGGGCCATGGACATGAAATCTTTCAGCCTCCTTGGAGCTGGAGGTTTGGGCAGAGATCCTTTGTGGAGCCCTGGGGAAGGGCTGTAGCCCTTGGTTTGGGGGCTGCTGGCTCTGCCTGGAGCCCTGAAATGGCATTTCCTCATGTGTGCAGCAGCCCTCACTCATGAAATGGATGCAAGTGCAGAAAAAGCTCCCGCGTGAGCATGCTCACTGGAAGATTAATCCTTTAGAGGGAGTTGGAGAGTTAAGCTACTGTAATTTCTCTGCAGTTGGCTGCAGTAAACAACTGCTCTAAAGACACGAGGAAAAAAATTGACGGAGGTATATGGCATTAATGTACATATCTTTTTGTGTTTCTCCTTTCAGGTTGAGGGCTTGAGAAAGGTTTTGTTTTTTTTTTTTTTTTCTCTGAGAGCCGGGGAAGAGGGAGCTGTGTAATGATTTTATGGGTGACCTTCATGTTGTGGTTTCTTTTTTTCCTCCAGGCCAAAGTAATCCTATTTCCGTGCAAGGCCATCCTGAGGCTCGGGCTGGCTTTCTAGAGCTGGGGTAGAGCACCAGGGTGGCTTCGTGTTGAGTTAAATGATGAGAGGAGGTGAGGCCTTGCTGCTCGTTGAGCTGTGTTGGCAGAAGGGAGCTGAAAACACCTCGTCCTGTTTAGTTGTGAGCAGAACCCAGTGGGACTCGATCTATCATGCTTCTGTTGGGAAGAAAATGTGTGACAGGATTGGCTTTGCCTACAGAAGAATAGTCTTTTGCTTTTGATTATTATTATTATGATTATTTTGCTCCCCCGCCTCCCCATGCCTGAGGAGCTGCAATCCCGTGTCAGATGGGGGAAGGAAAACAATCCTTGAGCTATTTTGGCTTTGCTTTGAAGGCTGGTGACTCTCGGCGTGTTGAGCAGGGATGCCTTGGCAGCCAGGTAAGTGTTGCAGGCACAGGGATTGTGTCAAGGTGAAACTGAGCCCCTTCCTCCCCAGTCCCTGCTTTGTGGGGGCATCCTGGAGGAAGGGAAACCTCGGATGGTTCCTAATGAGCCAAGAGTGTTTTCTCTCCTCGCCTCCAGAAGCGTGGGTGAAGGAGGATGTGATTTACCATCCCTGGTGCTTTGTATCAGCTTCCTCTGAACGCTGCACAACCCATGGAGGGCCAACCTGGGGCTCCCAGGACGTTGAGCAGAAATCCCTGGGCGGCTGATTTTTGTCAGGCTGCTGGAGCTGGGGGAGGCAGTGCTGCTCCCCGGCCACGGCTTGTGCCTTTAGCTCTCACCAGCATCTCTCTGATCCTTGGGGATGGTGAGGAAATGGAGGTGATCTGGCAGCAGAGCTTGCCTGCTGTGGGGATGGGAAGGGCATTGTTTTGTTCTGTACCTGACTGGGATAGCTTGGAGCTGGAGGGATGGGAGGTCACCCCTCGGAGCTGAAAGGGGCTGGAGGTCACCCCTCGGAGCTGAAAGGGGCTGGAGGTCACCCCTCAGAGCTGGAGGGATGGGAGGTCACCCCTCAGCAGCCCCCCAGGACTGGAAGGAGGGCACACACCCTTCCTCCTTGGAGGAGGGAATACTCACAGGTGCAACGCTGCCTGTGCCACTGCAAACCTCTGGCTCTGGGAGCAGTCCTGGTGTTGCCCCTGGTGTGAAATTCATGTCCAGCAGCTTTTATTGGAAAATGGGTTTGCGTTTCCTTGGTGTGGCGTGAAGAAGGGAATAATAATAATAATAATAATAATAATAATAATAATAATAATAATAATAATTCAGTAATTTAGCAAATGTCAGTGGCTCCCACTAGGTTCGTCCTGAGGTTGCTGTCAGCTTCCATGTGATACCCAGGTGGATTCTAACACTGCTGGATGAGTTCAGAAGGGCAGTTCTATTACAGACTTGGCTGAACTCGAGATGCTGCAGATTTGAAGAAAATTTTGCCACCCCAACGTTGAGGTTTTTTTGCTTAGTCCCTCCTTTTTCCCTCCTTTCCAGAAGCTCTGGCTAGCACAGACTGTCTGTTCTGTGGATGGTTTTAGGGAACATTGGTGGCTGTGTGCGTAGGGGGAATAATTAACTACCAAATGCAAATAGATTGTTTCTTGCTGTTTCAAAATCATTGTAATTTCTATTGATGATGGGTTAATTATAACTTCATTTTGATGGGCGTGAGGGAAATGATAGAGATATAGCAATATAAATCTATATAGGGAGGGATGTTGTTGTCAGAATATTGTTTTGGAGATGATTGTGAGAACAAAGACTCGTGTTGTGGAGGACCATGGTTGTGTCAGGATTTGGTGGTGCTGCTTGTTCCTCAGTGGTGGATGAATGTTTTCTCTTTCACATTTTTAACTGATGCCAGCGACGTATCTGTCACCATGACAAGGGGTTTTAGTTCAGAGAAAAATGATCAAATTCTATTTAAAAGTACATTTGGTGGAAGAGCTGGGAAATAGTGGGTTTTTTTTGAGGAGCAAAGTTGAAAGCAAGAAAGTTAAAGGAAACCTTAAAAATCTCTCATCAGGGTGTAACAAAAATGCATCTTCAGGCTCTGAGGTGTGTGGGTGGGGGCTGCTTTACCAGTAAAGCCCCAGAGGCCCCAGGACACCAGGACTGGTCCTTAGTCTGGAATAAGGTGCTGGGCCCTGGTCTGCATCCATCATCTCATTCAGTATTTCACCCTCACTGGGAAGAGGAATCAAGTTCATCCCTGAAATGGTTTGGAGCAGCTTTGAACTTTTTCCTCCCATCTCCAATGCCAGAATGGGGGAACAACTGAGCAAAGGGACAAAGGTGACACTTTCCTTAGTGCTGTGGGTTCTGGCCCAAAGCCAGAGGATAAAACCCTCATCCTCTTCTCGTTTTAGAGTAAAAAGGGGGCAATGAGCTATTTTCAGTGGCTGAGGAGAGTCCCCAGCACAGAGCACCGAGCCTTTGGTGGCCTGGGGCCTTGATGCCTCTGGATGGGAGCAGTTTTTGGGAGAGCCTCATCCCACAGCTGCCTCCCTCCTGTGCAGGGCTCCTCTCTCCCAGGGAGACATCCAGCTCCTTTCCAGCAAGCCCTGGAACTGGCTGAAGTCTGGAAGGAGAAGAACAGCTACGACCAAATTTAATTTCAGTTTGTGGGTTTGTTCTTGGGCTCTGCCAGAGGGGTTCTGCAGCTCCCTGCTGGGTGTTCCCATGGAGTGGGCACGTCTCTGTCCTTGCAGACCCCGAGCACTCTGATGTGGCTGAGCCAAAGGGAGGTTCTGCATCCCATGGAACTGTGTCCAGTGCCTGCTGCAAGGTGTGGGATGTGCAGGGAATGCAGGGCAGGGCCTCCTGGATGCTTTCTTTGAGATGGGTAACTTGGACTTTGCAGGAGGATTCACTGCTCGAATTTGCACATTCCTGTCTTTAGATCTGTGTGAAATGTTCTGCCCTGTGTGGCCACTTCTGTCTCTTTCTCCACCAGCACAGCTTTGTTCAGTGGAGGAACTGAAACCTGAATTTGGGACTTGCTCACCTTTTTGTGAGCAAGGATTGTGTTCAAACCAGAAAGAGCAAGGTGGAACTGAATCCTACAGGTGTTTCTAAAAAACCTCATGGAACCTTGGCAACCCCAGGGAGGAGGAAGTAACTGCTGGAAGTACGTGGCATCCCAGTCTCTAATAATCAAATGGTGGCCACTTCAAGGCCTGGTGGCTTTGTTTCTCTTCCTTCCAACTGCTTCAGCCAGCCTGGACTCAGCTGGCAATGCCTTTAAGAGCAGACATGATGAGATGAACCTTGTAATTGTTGGCTGTGGTGAATCCTCTCTGTGGTGACGCTGGGTGGAAGGGTTTGCTGTCACGTACAGCATTTCTCCACCTTGAGAGGACTTTTATCTCCTCCTCTGCCTTCCTGGCCAGTTTGAAATCCAATTTATGGCTGAGTTTTGGCTTTCTTAACACCCTGGGTTCAGTCCTTGCTGCTTGTTTGGTGTCCTTTGGCTGCCCAAACACTCCTGGGTGAAGCAGGGAAGGGTCTTGGGGCACCCCGTGCTCCTTGGAGCTGATGGAGCCCTGCATGGAGGGAGGACCTGAGCAAGCCTGAAAAGCACCAGCTGGCAGAGGGGACTCCTTACCCCCTTTTCCCTGAGGATTAGTGAGTGAAGTTGTGGACACTGGGGAAGGAGCTGCGATTTTCAACCCAGATGTGAAATTATAGAATAACTCCATCCCCATGGTGGATGGGATTTAATGCACTGACCAGCACAGAGGAGGTCTAGGGTTCTGAGGGTAAGAGAAGCAGTGCAAGGGGTACTTTATCTGGGGAAGAGGGAAGATGGAAGGAAAATCCTGCTTTAAGGACCTGGAGGGGAGAGGTGGAGTTAAACAGAGCTGGGAGAGAGCAGAAATGCAGGAGACAGGGCTGTAAGGAGAGGAATGGATGGATGGATGGATGGATGGATGGATGGATGGATGGATGGATGGATGGGTGGATGGGGTTTGAAGCTGTTGATGAAGTGATTTGGTGGCTTTTAAAAACCCAAAAAGGCAGAGAAAGGAAGAGGAAGCAAACTGCAGGTGATTCTTCAGGCACTGTCAAGTCTGTGAGCTGCTTGGTGCCACAGTGCTCTGCAGCTGGAGGAGCACCCAGACTGGGGGAATGGCTGTTCCCTGGGGAAGCACAGGGTGCTGGGATGTGCAGGAGCTGCTGGGATGTGGCTGTGCCAGGGCAGCTGGGGTTTGTGACTGGAGGAAGGACAGGGAGTGGTTTGAGCCGTTTCCTGCTGGATCCCGGAACCAGGCTGGGATTTGTGAGCTGCCACAAACACGTGGGCTCCTGGATGCAGGAGATCCTTCCCTTAGGGATGTGGGGCACTGGAAAAGTGGCCTGTGTGGGGACATGGCTCACCCAGGCACCCTGGACGGGGGGGATTATTCATCCCTCACCTCCTCGTAATCCATTGCAAACTGAAAGTCTGCCTTGTCCTGCTTCCGCTCCTCCAGGAGCCCCCACTGACCTGATCATTCTTAATCTTGTGTTATTTTCCACATCATCAATTTGATTTCTCAGTACTTCTACAGCCCTTAGTGTTGCTGGGAATCTGTGCCTCCATCAGTTATCTCTGTTTCTTTTCGAGGCTGTAGCAACCTTGAACCACAGTCTCCATCCTATTTTTGTAACTCATTCTGCTTATTAGAGGAGTCCTCCAGAAATAACTCTCCAGTTCTTACCAAGATACCCCAATTTTTTCTCAGTAAATAATTTCATCTCTTGCTAATACGAACTTGAAGGCTCTCTCCTCTTCCATTTGTTCCCTTGTCCCTCTGGAGTTTAGGAGTGAAATACCTTTAATTTATTCCATACATGTAGGGGTGTACATGTGTGTCACAGGGTGTCAGATCCTCCTTTAACCCATTAATTGTGATGCTGCCAGAGGCTGGTGTCCAATAGTGGCTGCCTCAGATTTACCTTTGGTCCAAATGAGATTGGGAAGTGGCCTCTGTATCTTTTTGGGGGGCTGTTCTGATTTGCTGTATTAAATTAATATATAAAGTGTCTCTGAGAGTGAAATGCCAGCCTTCCTTCTGCTGAAGGCAGAGAGGCAGTGATTTGTGAGTCAGCAGTCCAAGGTTAACTCCAAAACTTCTGCACTTCCCTTGCAAACTCCATCCCAGGAAATCATTTCTCTGGAAAGGAAAATGAAAGAAACCTGTTCTCTGTTTTTCAGAAGTTGTGAATTGTGCTCTTGTTTAAGCTGATTATTTTATTTATTCCAATAATCCTCTCTTCCAGAATAAAGGAAAATTAATTGTCTTCCTATTTCCATAATGGTTTGCCCTTCAGACAGTTGCCAGGCAAAGTGCTTAAAACTGAAATGAAAAGATGGTGAATGCTTAAAATCATTGAGCAACTGTAGGAACATGTTTGTATTTAATAGGGTGGTATCACACAGTCCCAGAGTGTTATTTGCTCTGGGTTCTGGAGGATTATGAGGGGTTTTTATTGCTTCTGCATATGAAAACGGGGTCAAGCCTGCTGTGGTAGATAGTGCAAGTCTTAGGTAGGATTTTGCTGGAGAGATGGGCTGCCTGCAGCTGAGACCCTAAAATTCTCCAGCATTAATGGGGACAGTTGTCATTGGGCTTGGTTGTGTTTGTCTGCAGGGACAGTGCCTGGAGATGGGCAAGGACTTCCTTCCTTCCTTCCAGGTGTGATGGGACGAGATTTTCCCTGCTGAAGCTTTCCACTGACACCTACCTGGCTCTTGGTTATTTTTAACTCTGTCTGGCTTTTAAAAAAAAAAAAAAGTTGCCTGATTAGTATGGGAAAATGCTGGAATGTTTCCTTAAAAGGCTCCAGAGTGATGCAATAGTCAGTGCTGGATCTCAGAGCTAAATGAGTGCCTCGGTGGCTGCGTTGGCTGGGGAAGGCACTTCTGTGTTTTATCACTCAGCACATTGCTTTTTCATCCCAGGCCTGCTCTGGGGAAGCTGCTGTGGGAGCACTGACAGAGCTCCAGGTCAGCATCAGGGCACTGCTGGATCTCCCCTCTGCTTTGCTTTCCTGTTTTATCCCAACAAGTTTTGGGAAACAGGTAAAAACCTGGAGCTGGGGATGGTTGTGCTTCCAGTGGGGTTTACCCCGAGGGTGGGTGAAGAGAAAAAGCCCAAGTGTGGTAGCCCAGGAGCCTTGTGGAGTGACCAGGGTTTGTTGCCCAGTCATTGATGTCCCCACAAGCCCTGCACATCCAGGTGGGGCTCCCAGGCACGGGGACAGTGGAGGTGGAGCTCAGCTCCTCTGCATCCAGGGAAAAGCTGCTGGCAGCACTCCTGGCTGTGGCCCTGGCTCGTTGCTCACCTCGCAGCGTGGGGCAGTGCCAGGGTTGTGTGTCCACCCAGGAAACCACGTGGCAATAAACTCCTGCTGTCTCTGCCATGTTTCTCTCTGCCCTTGTGTGAAACTGCTCTGGAGGAGCAGAGTGTGATCCATCTCAGAGGGGAGAAGGGCAGGAGTTAATTCATTTCCATGAGCTCTCCGTAGCACTTAGTCCAGCTAATAGTGAATTGTCGTGCTTGGCTGCTGCCTAATCCCATAAGGGACCCACAGGGAGAAGGCTGGGCAGGAAGGACCCATGGCCCCTGGGTATTTCCATTAGCTGAGGAGCACAGGAGATCATCTGCTGCATTTCCAGCCAGTTCTGAGCTGCCATCTCAAGCAGGAGAACAACAGGGGCATCTCAAGACCAGCCAGCTCTGGGAGACCTCCGTGCCCAGGTGGGACAGTGGCTCATCACCTGAGGGTCCCTGAGCAGGGAGGGAGCCTCTCCTGCTTAGGGGGAGTTTAGGGAATATAAAACCAGGTGTGTGAACAACCTCCCCAGGTCTCACCTGCTCTGCTGTGCTTGCAGCAATCTTTTGTTTTCCTTTAAACATCATAAACCCGGCGGGGGAATTCATTAACATGAGTCCCCACAGACTTTGATTTTGCCAAACATTGATTTCAAATCACTCTCCCTTCTCTTAATAGGTGAGATCTCTCTCCTCTCCCCCTGCAGATGTCTTGGGAAGGTGTAGGTGTTGGCCTACAAACCTGCCCAGTTTTCATTCTGTAGCTGCTGGGGATGGTTGTTTCTTGCTGGTGGTGCCTTTGGCTCGTGCAGGACTTATCCCAGACAGAGAACACCCCTGTGCCCAGCTCCTGTCTGTCGAAAGCTGCTGTTGATGTCAGGATTTTAGGCTCAGTCTCTTCCATCCCAGATGGAGCAGTATTTCCAGCTAGTACCCACCCAGACAGTTCACTGAGGGAGGTGAAAATGCTCCACTTTGCAGCAGTCACGGCCACGATCCGTGGGCAGCGGCAGCTCCCTGAGCACGACGTGGGGAGAGGGGCCCGGATGCCTCAGTCATACACCCAGGTAAAACAGCTCCCTGCTCACTGCTGGGGCTGCCAGAAGAGCTTCTCAAATGCCAAAGGTTGTGAAATCGTGGCAGGAAACACCAGAGGCCAGAGCTGGGCAGGAGGAGGAGCTGCCCCTTCCTAGGGCACAGCCAGGACTGGAAAAGTGAGCGTTGGTGGCTTTATTTGTGCAAGAGCCCTTCCTTGTGCTGCCAGGCCTCTTTCAGATGGCAGGAGTTTCACAGATGTAGCCTTTGCTCCTGCTCTTTGATGCTCTGTGTGCAGCAGGAGCTGTGTTTGGGACCTGGGGGCTGTTGCCTCTCCCAGGAGACAAAACAGCTTTTGGAAATTAATAACTTTTCTCTAGTCCCCACCACTGCACTGATAATCTTGTGCTTTTGTCTCCTGCTCCTCCCTGAGGGAGTTTTTGCCTTTTCTGAGTCTCATCCTGATCCCTTCTTGCAAAAAGAAATCCTGGACTGGTGCTGAAATGAGTTGTCTGATGCTCTGCATCATCTGTGGCTGTGCAGGGAGGGAAGGAGCTGGTTCACGTGTTAAGCATTTTGCTTTGCCAAGGGCACCCAGTCTCCCTTTCTCTGTGTCCTGTCTGGCTGAAGGAAGAGAAATTGATGCTATTTGGGCATTGTAAAGCATTGGAAGGGGCTGCCCAGGGCAGTGGTGGTCACCATTGCTGGAAGTGTCCAAAAGCCACGTGCATGTGGCACCTGGGGACAGGGGTTGGTGGTGAACATGGGGGTGGTTGGACTTGGTGATCTTAGAGGTGTTTTCCAGCCTGAATTATTCTGGGATTTTCTCTTGGTGCTGTGGTTAGGGCTGATTATTGCTCAGCATTTCCCTCATCCTGTGCCCTGCCAGCACAGCAGGTCAGTGTCACACCTGCTTGGGGGTGGGTGGGATGGATTGAAGGGGCTTTGGATGAATGTTTAGGGTGTCAGTGACTGGCAGGATCACTGTGGGTTCTGATTTCCATCCTCTGCAGCTCATGGACAAGAAAATCACAGAATCCCACACTGGTTTGGGGTGGAAGGGATCTTAAATCCCATCCCATCCCATCCCCCCCCTGCCATGGCAGGGACACCTCCCCCTGTCCCAGGCTGCTCCCAGCCCCAATGTCCAGCCTGGCCTTGGGCACTGCCAGGGATCCAGGGGCAGCCCCAGCTGCTCTGGGAATTCCATCCCAGCCCCTCCCCACCCTCCCAGGTAGGAATTCCTTCCCAATATCCCATCAAACCCTATTCTTTTTCAGCTTGAAGCCATTCCCCCTTGTCCTGTCACTAAATAACACAAATGCTGAAGAGCAGGTGTTGGTGGGTGCTCCCTGCTTGTGCAGCTCCCTCAGGAACCCCCTCCTGTCCTGTTTGGTGGGAAGAACTTCTTCCCACTGTCCATGGAAAGGCCTGCTCTGACTGGTTTGCTTTTTTTGGGTTTTTTTTTTCATTGTTGCTGTCCCAGGATGGCAGCTCCATCCTGGTCCCGTGGGGAACTTCAGGAGGAGAGGAATTCACAATGTAGGCTGCATTTGTATAAAAGAAAAAATACATTTTTTTCTCTAAGTTTTGTGAGATCACTTCTGCTGCTTGCTCTGAATGCTGTATTGTGCTTCTGCATGGCTGTGGTTTCCTTTATCTCCTTGCACCTGTAAGGTCACAGCACTAAGCACGAGCTTGAAATATAAAATTTGAGCCATCTGGGACTGGGGGTGGGGAGAAAGGGGAGGAGTTGCTTCCAAAAATCTGGTTACAAATCCAACTGCTGGATTTTGAGTGACAGTTCAGTCCTACTTTTCTTTGGGATTTGGAAACTCACACAGGGCCTGGGTGCTGCAGTGGGAGATGGACACCTATATTTGTGGTGTTTGCTATTGATTCTTTCCTTGGAGAGGGAACTGGAGCAATATCTATTTATATATATATATATCTTATACATCAAATTGATTGAACAAACTCTTCTTACCAAGTCCCTGCTGCATTTTGAAGCAGGTGGAAGAGTTGCCATGGCTGCAGTGATGGTTATTGGGCCTTTTCGAGGTTTCCACAGCACAAAAAGAATTTAAAAAAAAAAAAAAAAAATAAATCCAGGGGGATGTTACCATATGCTAGNAAAAAGATGATTTAGATTTAGGGAAGCACCACCAACAAAAACCCCCCCCAAAACAAACAAATCTTTATCACATTTCCAGTCTTCCATCTCCCCCCAGTTCCAAATGTGCTTTTTAAAGAGTTACAAATGCTTGTTGGCATAGAAACTGCAGAATGGAAGTGAAGCATGCAAATGTAAAAGGAGCCATTCTGCTGAGCAACATGGCCTGGGCCTCTGCAAAGCTGACTGAAATCTTTTACGAGGCAAAGAAAATTGTCCAGATGTTGCTCGAATTGTAATGGCACTAAATATTTCAGTTTTTCAATTTACATAAATCCAAAGAGGCTTGAAATGCAGGGAATGCAGCTCCATTAGCAGTGGGCTTTCTTTTCTTATGAAAGAATTTGTAGTCCAAAAATATTGCTAAAATGTGTTTGGCTCCGAGTAGTGCCAAATCCTCATTAAAACATGTGGATATTTCTGTGGTTTAATCTGTTAGAAATGCATTCAGGATCCAGTTATGTTAAATTAAGCAACAATATTGGCCTGGATGTTGTTTGAAATATTAAATGTGGCAGTCGGAACACCAAGCAAAATGTTTGCACATTTTAATCGCTCGATGAGCAATTTTTAAATTTTATTATATGTTATTCCAAGGAATGATCAAGAGTGCTTAAAAACTGTCCCTGCTCTCCTCGAGCTGCTTCCTTCCCCCCTGCCAGGCTCTGGGAGCAACACAGGATCCCAGCTCCTCCATCCCACCGTGGGATTGGGGATGGATTTGTGTTGTACCAGGAGGATGCTGCTCCTTTGAGCATCTTCCTCATCCCCTTCCAGGCTGTTGAGCTCATGGATACACCCATGGAGGCTCCAAAATCCTTGCTGGGAATGTAAAAACCCAGCGTGGCCTGAGGGATTTATCACCCCAGACTTGCCCCACGAGGTTTTTCCTGCTGATGCTTCGCTCTGTTGGTGTTTCCTACAGATCTCCTGGCACCAAACGGCCCTGAACTTGCCTGGCTCCTGGTTAGTTTATCCCTGTGCTGGTGGCTCTGGCTGGATGGAGGCTTTGTGCTTTCAAAGTGCTGTGGCTGGAGGGCTCCTTCCCAGCAGGATAAGCCATGGATTGCAAAGACACTTGGGCTTGCTGAGGATTTATCTCCGATTTATTTCCCCCCTCCAAGGTTTTAGTTGCAGGTCCTTCTTCCTGCTTTAATGCAGCCAAGCCAAGGAGGGAATTTGCAGTTGGGAATGTGGGGGTGGGTGGCACAGGGAGCCATGAAACTCTGCCCGTGCCCTGGGACACGTTCATAATACACGGGATATAAAAAATATCCCAGTGGGAGGGTTTCTAACGGGGCAGGAGGGGCTGTTTGGTTTTAAATCTGACTCATTGCCAAAGCAATTCTAAACTGGCACCTCTGTAACCCTCATTTAAAGTTAAAAATGAAGGGGGGGGTGGAGTCTATGGTTGGGTTTTCTAAATTCCTCAGTTTTGGGGCTTTTTGAATTGCATGGCAGCTGGTGCTGCATCAAAACGAGCCCAGAGCAGGATGGTTCTGCCTGTACCCCTGTGTGACTCGACAGCATTCACACCTCTTTGTTGTCAGGCATCAAAAGGGTAGAAGGTTGGTCGGCTCGAAATTCAGCCAGGTTTGACTTTCCCTTTTTAGTATAATGTTCATACTTTCCTGTGGGATAGTTTTGCAGCTTTATTTATTTTTTTTTTAAAAAAAAGCTCTCCAAAGCCAGAAGTTCAGTGCAATTTTCTTTATTATTTTAATTTCAAGCATATGTAGAGTTATATATATATAAAAGTCAAGCTATATATATATATATATAAAACTGTCTGATGATAAATGGGATGGTTAATGATTCATGATGGAAGAGAGCAAGTGAGAGTAGAAGGCACAGTGGAATGGGGTCATTGCTGAAAATGTCTTCTGCAAAATCAAATGGGAGCTCTGGGGAGGGCAGGCAGAGCTCCAGAGCAGGGAGGGAACCAGCAGCAATCCCAGTTTTGGCTGGGTTTTGTGCCTCTGGAATGCACCACGTGGAGAGTTCCACCAGCACCGAGGGGTAGGTTTTGTGTCGTGGTAAGTCTGGAAGGCCTGAGCTCGGTGGAGTTTGGTTCTTCCTGCACAATTTGGCTTTCACCTCTAGAGAAATTCACAACAAAGTATCTGATGAATTTTTCAGTGAGACAGAGGCTGAGTTGACCTTAATTCTGGAAGGACCTTGTCAGCAAGGCAGCTGTGCAAATCAGCACAGCTGGATCCACGGGGAAGTAGCTCTTTAAAACAAAACAATGGCAACAACCTTTCTTCTTGCCAAGCTCTCTGACTGAAGGTGAAGTCAACTGCTGAGAGCAGGGCAGCCTCACTGGGCTGGAAATGAGGTGCAAGAACCTGGGAAAAACAAATGGATACGGATCCCTGGAATTAGCAGACTGGGTTCCTTCCTCCCTGCAGGGTTGGTCCTGCTGTACCAACACCTGGCATTTATTTAGGCTGGTGTGTGCAGACAGTGCTGCTGAAGGAAGATTTGTGTGTGCTCGTGGATTTTTTGCTTGTGCATTGCAGTGGATGCAGCCTCGTCTCGAGTTTTTGGAGTCCAACTTTGATTTGTGGTATCCATTCATTTCCCTTGGGAATGGGGCATGTTTAGATTCACAGAGGGATGTGCAGGGCTTTACAGGACCTTCTGCAATGCTTTCCTCAGTGTGGAGAGCAAGAGGAGATGCACTTTGAAATGACAGGCACTTTGGGCTGCTTTAGAGCTGATCCTTATACTCTGTTCCTTCTAAAAAGGATTTAGGAAAAAAAATATTGGTGCTCCAGGCAGGTCACAGCATATTGACCTATAAATATGCAGCCCTGCAGGTTTTCCACATGTCAGGAGAGGGGGAATATCAGAAATGCTGCAGTGGTGGTGGCAGTACCTGAGGGATATTCCCTTCATACCCACCTGGCTGATGTTGTTATCAGGATCTGAGCGGGGCTTTCCCTCCTCCTTCCTTAAGGGAGGGGAAAATGCCACGGAGCAACTGGGATGGGAATATTGTGCTCGAGGCTTAGAAGCATTTATCTATTATTATTTATATTATTTTATTGTTTATCTGAGGTGCCTGCTCATAGACCTGATCCAGGAAGGAGGGGACAGGACAGCTGGGAGGGTCCCTCTCTGTTCCCTCGGGGCTGCCAAGGCAGAACAGGGCAGGGGGAGCATCCAGGGAAAAGATGAGGAAGGATTTGACCTCCCCCCAGGGATTTTGCTTTGAAACACTGTATCCCTGAGCCTAAATGAGGGCACTTCTGTTTGGAAGCCTTCCCACGAGTGGGATTGTTCTCGAGTGTCCTGAGCAAGCCCCGTCCGTGCCTGCGGCTCCCAGTGCTCTCCCAGTGCAGAGCCACAGCTCCCACGGGATCTGTCCTGAGAGCTGAGCACACCAAGGAGGCAGCAAAAGCTGGCAGATGTTGGCCAGGTGATGCAGCAGCTCTGGGCTCCACTCTCAGTCCTTCTGGAGAAGGCTCACCCTGCAGCCTGGGGGTGTGGGGAATGTGCTGTGGTGATGCTGTGAAGATCCCCCCTCTGCTCCTGGGGTCTGGCTGGGTGTCCTCAGCTCTCACTGGCCAGGAATCCTGGAGATCTTTTTTTGGAGGGCCATATTCTGCCACCCCAGGTGGTTTTTCTTGGCTGGTGCATGAAAACACTGCTGCAGCTCCATTCCCCAGGTGCAGCAGGGTCATTGCCTCGGTGCACTGCTCTGGGCCTGGCTTTGAGGTTGTGATCCAGCTGCTGAAAAGCTTCATGTGGAACTTCAGAGCCTTCAGCCACCAAGTTAATGTCTTACAAAACTGCTGGAGTCAGCTTCCCTTCCTCCTTGAGTTTGTTTAAGTGGAGCTCAGGGATGATCAAGGCTGGCATTTGGCTTCCTGTTGCAGAACAGAAATACTCAGGATTTGGGGTTTTTTTCCTCATTGCCTGTCTGTTTTTATTTTATTTTATTTTTGGTATTATCACCAAAGCAGAACTAACGACTTTTGCTTGGTTTTTCTATGTGGTGAGGCTGTATGAGAGTGGAGGAGAAGCTTCCAAAAGTCCATCATACTTTTGATGCACATTTGAACTCAGCAGATCAGCACTGGGAGGGAGGGTCTGGGCCCTGCACAGCCCTTTCCTGTTTCTCACATAATAAAAATAGTGCAAATGATCTTTTTCTCAGTGTGCAGAACTTCTCCCTGGTGGAATCCTGCCTTCCCTTGCTTTGCTTCCCAAACAGATTCTGGGTGCTGTGGCCAAGAGTGGGCAGAGGAGGAGAGGGGCTGCTGGGCAGACGTTCTGCAAAGTTCATCTTTCCCAACCTCTGGTTCACAGCTCTGAGAGCTGCTTGTTATTGCAGCATTTTGTGGTTTGTTTGGCTTTTTCTTCCTAGTGTTTCCGTTTTAAAATGTTAACAAAATGAAGCTCTGTGCCTTCTTGTGAGGCAAATGAATGGGTTTTATACAGGGGGGTGGGAAGGGGGGAGAACTGGAGAGAAGTTATTTTTGAAATAGTGGTTTAATTTTTGATGTGAAACCACTGCCTAATCGTCAAGTGAGCTGACCATTTGCATCTTGCTGTGATGTCTGCACATGGGGAGGAGATGCTCTCCTAGAGAAATGGTGTGGAGCTGGGTCAGGGGTGGTTTAGGTTGGATCTCAGGGAAAGGTTCTTCCCCCAGAGGGTGCTGGGCACTGCCCAGGCTCCCCAGGGAATGGGCACGGCCCCGAGGCTGCCAGAGCTCCAGGAGCGTTTGGGCAGCGCTGCCAGGGATGCCCAGGGTGGGGCTGTTGGGGTGTCCTGGAGGACCAGGAGGTGAATTGATAATCCTTGTGGGTCCCTTCAACTCAGGACATTCTGTGATTCTAAAAACAGATTTGAAAAACTTTGCCTGAGCTGGCCACTCAAAATCAGTGTGTGACTCTTGATTTAAAATTTATTTTTTTTGTTCTGCAGAGCTTTCCTGTGGGAAAGCATCGCAATGAGCTCATCAGTCTTAGCCTTGAGCTCCCCACAATGTCCTTGCCTCTTGTCCTTCAGATTACAGCAAGGCTGTAGTGTTGTGGCTCTGGGAGCCCAAGCAAATAGCATGGTTTAATGCTTTGGATATTAAAATAAATCCCATGAGTGTCATCCCAAATTCAAACCTGAGTTCTGAGGTCTCCAGACACACCTGAGGCTCTCGGCATCCACCAGCTCATTGTCCCTCCCATACCCACAGCAGCTCAACTGATAGGAAGTGGTGTCATCTCCCTCTATATCCACATTTCCTTCTGTTTGGTCCCATCTTTTCACCCAAGCCTTTGCCAGGTGTTTCATGCATCTGCATTAAAACCCCATAATGGAGCTCATGCCCTTGCCCCAGGGGCTTTGACTTGCAGCCCAGTTATCTGACAAAACATTTCTAAGGAACTTCTGGGAATTTATTGCTCCTGTTGGTTGATTCAGACATGTCTGACTCCTTTTATGAGTCTGGCCAGTGTCCTGGTGTCACAGATTCACCCATGTGGCATCCACCCACTTTCAAACTTGGCAGTGGGCATAAAGAGCTCCTCAGCCATTGCAAGGTCACTGTTCTGCAGAAATATTTCCCCTCCCCTCCAAAAACATGTTGGTTAAGGGAGTATCAGACAGAGGGAGAAAATGCTGACGTGTTTGTTACGTACATTATGTGGTTTGGGGTTTTCTGGTTGTTTTTAAATAATGGAGAATTTTTTTTTTGCAAGGGAGCTTGAAGTGCTCAAACTTCACTGGAATTTAAATTTGACTCATCCCATGTGGACTGTCCAGACACATTCCTTGCTGGCCCAGCCTGGCCAGTTGAGGTGACTCAGTAAATCAGAGCAGAGCATGACTTCACATCCACTTCTCCTGTATCCTGTTCCTCTGCTCTGCTTGTGAAGGATCACTCCAGAAATTTTTGGCACTGAATTCTCCAAACCTTGATTTTTCCCATCTGCCAAAGTGGATACATTAATATTGCCTGCTATTCCCATCTCTTACTATAAATTGCTTTCTAAAGTCCTAGTTATTGTTATTGTTACAGTATCTCTCAGCAAATCACTATGTATCTATCAGGTTCTTTTTTGCCTGGTGATGTTTAAATGTTTATTCAGTATTTGCTCTGCTTTCAATGAGGGAGAACTAGATGGCTTTTCTTGGTCTTCCCCCAGAATTCATTCAACAGGCTCTAAAACTCCTTCAGACTGTGGCGTTGGTTGGAATAAAATTTAGGAATTACAATACTCGGTAAAGGGTGCACATTGTTGGTGGTCTGGGGGATTTGCTTCCAGGATTCTTTGGCAGCAGCAGGAATGAAACCCTGAGCTGGTGGTGCTGAGTGCTCTTCAGGTCAATGTACTGAACAGAGATTTAGTGTTTCAAGCTCGAGGGTGAGACCCTGTGGGAGTTCTGCTGGCCCTTTGCAGGGTTTGGGGTTTTTTTGGTGCTTTTTGTTTACAGGTTGCCCTCCAGGTGATTGGTCCTACTGTGGGCATGTTGAAGAGGAGAGCAAGGCTGCTGTGTCAGGAAAGTGGCCTTGCCAAGCTCAGAGCCCCTTTGGAATACCTGGAATGTTGGAGTTCAAGGCCTGAAGTGTGAAGCATCCAAGGATTTAGTGCCGGCCATTTGCTCCAGTAGCAGCTCTGGGATTCTCCAGGGACAGGGCATGGCAAGGCTTTGTCCCCTGTGTGGAGGAAGGAGGGTTTTCTTGCTCCTGTCACCTCCTGTTGGTGCAGCTCCCATGGCTTTTTCTATCCAGTGATCCTGACAGGAACAGGAGAAGTTTGGGGCTCTGTTCCCTTGGATGTGAAGGTCACCTTCTGAGGTAGAGATTGCAAGCCAGGCAATCCTGGCTGGGAATGACCTCTGTGCTGAGCAGGCCTCGGGGAGGGCGTGTTTGAGGAGCCATAATTTTGTTTGCTGTTCTCATGTGTCCATTTTAGGCTGTCTCTGATGGATTTGTGAGAGGTGCTGAGCTCCCAACAGAGGCTCCGGAGCCTGGGGGCACCGACTCCCTTTGTAAATGAGCCTGGGGATAACTCAGCTCTGACACCTCTGCCCTCCCTCCTGTTTCATGCCCTCACAGAGGGGTTCTGTGGTGTTGCTTGAGATTTACTGCCTCCCCCGGGAGGATCTGGTGGGAGTGGGTCTGGGAGAAGAGTTATGGCTGCACAGAAAGTCTGGCTTCCCACTTCCCTACTGCGGGTCTCGGGGAAAAGTTGGGCTTCAAACTGCCAAAACACATCTACAAGATGTTATCAGTTTTCTGTTTTATTAAGCTCGTTTATTGACTCTTCAGGCTGTATTGGAGGCAGGTGAGTTTGAGCTGTGTGTCCTTTGGAGAGATGTGGCAGGAGCAGGACAGGATTTCCCTCTTAGCTTGCTTCTTCTCTGGAGCCGCCATCCCTGGCCCAGAGAAAGCAAATCACTCTGGTTTTTGCTGTTTTTTTCCTACCTGTCCCCAAGGAAACAATATAAATGCCATGCCTTGAGTGCATCCATTGAGGGAAAACAGGATTTTTAAATAGTAATGAACTCTGGTTTTCCCTTAGTGCATCAAACCAATGGTTCATTAGTGAAATACATTAATAATTATCTTATGAACCCCGTTGGTAGGTGAATCTGCTTTAATTCCTTTGTATCAGCAAGAGCTGCAGGTATGGATGTCTTCCTTACATAAAATAAAAAAAAGGGAAGAAAGCAATGCTTGCAAATTGGCCTTTGTTTCCAAGGAAACAAATTTGACATGCTTGAGCTGTGCGAGATGCAAACACCGCTCGATTCGGCAGACATGCCTCGGGATTTTATGATCTGAATATTATTTTTAAACTACCTCCAATTTCAAGGCAAGGCAGAGGATGGGAATAGAATTTGTTGGCAGGGTTTATCAGTCTGTGCTTAATGAAGGCACTGGGCGGTATCTGGGATTGCCCAGCACGGCGTGGAGGGAACTGATCCTGCTCTGGGAACACAGGGCCCTGATGGATGGCTCTGGGAAGGGACAGCCTGGGGCCAAACGGCCTTTGGTGACATCCTTCAGCAGGGAGAGAGGTCTGAATTAGTGTAGTTTATCCTGGGTCACTTTACCAAATGTTTCGTGCTCTAAAAATATTTCAGTAAAAAGCAGCTCGCCTGCGCTTGGCGTGCCAGGCCGCCTGGCGCTCCCGAGGCGGACACGGTCCCAAAGAATTTGCTGAAAAGCTGTGGCTTGGTGCTGGGGACTGGGCTGAATTTATCAGGGCAGGGATGAGGGAACAACATCATGAGTTGTTTGCGTTGTGTGCCTGGCACAGATGTGCCTGATGGAAATCTTGGCTTGAACTTGGCTCGCGGCGTTGCACGGAACGGCCGCGGTGCTCGTGTGATCCCCTTGGAAGTTTTGTTCAGGAAAAAAAGCTGGTTTGGTGTTCAGCTGCCACCCTGGTGTTTTCTGAAATGCTGTGTTGATAAAGTAACTTGTTTTATTTTTGAGTTTTCCTCAAACTCCAGCTCTGGAGCAGACGTGTGGCTCGTGGCTCGTGTGCCACGGGAAGCGAACATCGCTCAGCAGAGCACACACACAATTCACAGATTTCAGCATCCAGAGTTGGTTTTGGCCTGGGCCCAACATGAGGAACAGGATATATATGTTCCAACTTTGTTGGGATTGAATAACCACTTTTTGCCCTGGCAAAGCTTTACTTTTGCACCAACTACCTTTGCTTTTCAGTGACCTGGAAGGGATCTGTAAGGGACTTGCAAAGGATATGTGGGGAAATACAAGTTTTTAAGGAATAGTCAAGCTCCATGTGCAAATCACTCGGAGTATGCAGGGCTGTATTCCCCAGGTGTGCTCCAACGTTGTGTGTCTTTCATATTTTGTTGTTTGAAAACCTGGGAAGGATTTAAATTTAAAAAATCCTCTATTAATTCTTCCTTGAAACAGTCTTACTGCATCGAGGGGACAAGGCAATGATGGAGGAATTTCAGGGCTGATGAGTGAAAAACAAACCTCTCTTAAAATTCAGGTCCTTAGGAAAGCATAGCATGAAATGTGTTACACTGCAGTCTCTTTCCCCCTCTTTCATCCTGCTGTTTAACTTTCTTGCAAATGGAGTTAAAATAACCTTCAAGGAGCTCAGGGTAGACTGGGGTAGGTTTAGCTTTAAGATGGCTGGGAAGCACTGTTTGCATTGCCAGCTAAAAGCCTCGCTTGAAGCCCGTTGAGGGAAAAAATAATATTAATGGCATTTCATGAAAACATTGTAATTTGTGGAAGGCCCAGAATGACAAATTGGCTGGTTTGAATGTCACTGGGAAATGCTCCTTCTGCACAGGGCTTGCCCGAGACAGGATTTCCCTTGCTTTTGTTCTAAAACGAGATGCTTGCTGCCTAAAAATGCCTGCGATCCCTGCAGTGAGAGCTTTGCCTCCTTGACAAGAGGATGGGAAGAGGAAAGGTTGGCTGGATCAGGATGAATCCTGCACCTTTTTTTATTTTTTTCCCCCTTTTTTTTTTTTTTTTGCTAATGACACTTCCTTATGCTTACATTTCATTAAAGCTCTGAAATGGCTGAAGATCAGCCCGTACTGAGCATGCTCCGGGGTGGAGGCTGCACCCATGGAGTGAGATGGATTTGTGGCTGGAGGAGGGATAGGCCTGGAGTCAGGACCTGGAGGGACCCGCAGCCGGGATGGAGGTAGGGCAAAATCCATCGGTTCCTTGCCGTGCCCCTGGGCTGGGGGAGCCAGGAGACCGGATGGAGTGAAAACTGTTGGAATCGATTCAAAAGCAGCGCAGTTAAACCACTGACACGAGATGGCTTCAAACGCTTCCTGCGGATCCGCGGGGAGGGGTTTGGAATACTGACCTTTGCTGGCTGGAAGGCTGAGGAAGGGACCTGGGTAATGTCAGGGTGGTGACATGAGGTGACAGCAGGCAGGGGCTGCGGCCAGGGCTGAGCCTTCATATTGACAGGCACGTGATTGTGTCTCATCGTGGGCTCGGGCGCTAATTATTGTTGTTAACGGGGAGCCTTGCAGGGCTCAGACCTGCTCGGAGCAGTTTAAACCCAGATCCGTCTGGGACTGTGGGAGGGTGAAAGAATGTTAAACTCAAACTCCCCTCTTTCAGACTTATTTTGCATTCCAGCGATGGCAAACAAACCTTGCCACATCAGGTCCTCCAAACTGGCATGGAGAGGAGGGGATATGCACGTTTATTCCTTTGGCTGAGGGATTTTTTCTGTGCTTCTTGCAGGGGTTTAATGTGTTGGTGAGTGGGTTTGGGGGAAGGCAGTGTGAGTTGCGGTCGGTTGGGCTCTTGGATTTCACCTGTAGTTGCCAGCTTTTTACAAGGAATGTGTGAGCACCAGCAGGTAGGTGCTGCACCAGCTGATTGACTCCAGTTGTTGTACAAGCACGCTGCGTGCTGAGGTGCCAATAAAATGTTCACATTGGCTCTGGGTGTTGGTGTTAGCGAGGTGTAGGGGAGCTCGGGGTTGGTGTGGAGCAGGGGGACCTCGGTTCCCTCTGGCCTGTCCCCTCACACGTGGGAGGTGTGGCACAGGGGGCCCACCCGTGGTCCGGCCTGGCTGTAGGGACAGGTAAGGAGAGGGGTTTGCTGTGTCAGGGCACTGTGAATCCTTGGGTGCTACAGAGTTATGTGTTTGGCTTCCTGAACAGAGATCTGTGTGATCACAGATGGGCTGTCTGTGTGCTGTAAGGTGGATCAGCTCTTCCTTCAGGGCAACCCTGACCACTTTTCACAGCACGGTTCAGGGGGTGACTGGCAAAGGTTTGATTTTATTGCTGTGTCCCCAGTGATGGGCATTCTGCATGATGAGTCTCTTCATTACCTAAAGTTACTTGCCTGTTTATTGCCTGGTTCCATCTTCCTTGCGAACCCAACTCTTCCTCGGTGCTTTCTGGGCCTGTTTTGCTACCTCAGCCCCATGCTGTGCTGGTGACCAGCTTGCTTACTGGGCTGGCTTTTATGTTCCCTGTATAAAATCCTGCTGGAGCCCAGCTTGCTGGCCATGCAGAACTTCTCCTACTCTTTAATGGTCACTGGCTTGTTTATGGCTGGATGAATGCACAGAGAGAAGCGTTTCTGTAAAACAAACAGCTTTGTGACTGTTCAGCTAGAGGGAGAAGGGGTTGATTTTCTTTGCCTCTGATGGGGGCTGCCTTTATGGCTTTGCAGAGTTCACCCCGGTGGCTTTTCCTCCTTGTGTGACTCTGGCAGCGGAGGTGATCTCAGCCCCAAGTTTTCATGCAGGGTCTGGTTCCCTTGATGAGGAAATTGGACTTAATCAGTTTCAGCTGCTGGAAGGCCACTGGTGTGCTAATTCCTATTGTGCTGTGGGAAGGTGTAAGGTAGCCTTAAAGACCCACTGCCACCTTATGGCAGTTGCTGAGAAGCAGCGTCTGTGGAGGCAATTCCGTACACACATCATGCTCGCTCTATTTCTCCGCTCCTTTTAACCAGGGATATTTGCATGGAGGCAGGAGCTTTGTTTTCACAGAGTTCATCTGCTCCTTCTGTTCCTTGCAGAAATCTGATAAAGTCAGCAGCATGGCTGGGAGAGCCATCGAACGGGCTCTGTTCCATAGGAGCTCACGAGCTGGGGAGAGACACAAAGGCTTCGTGGAGCACTGATTCTCCTCCAGTGAAGAACTTGCTTATTTTCATGTCAGTGCCTTAATCCTTAAAAAAAATAGGTGTGAGGTCAAAGAACAGGGCCACGCTGAGCACGTGAGGCTCGCTGGCAGGATCTCCAGCGCTTGTTGCAGCAGGAGGAGGATGGAATGTGCACAGCCATTTTCCCAGCCTGCTGCTGGCAGGGCACTGCAGGATGGCTTTGCACTGACAAATGGGGCCACTGTCCCCAAATAAACCAATAAAACATTTGCCTGTGGAGCAGTGAGTGTGCTGGATGCATGAGCCTGCTCTCTGTGCTGGGGGTAGAACGCTGGATTTAGGACCCTTCTGCAGCAAGGTTGTGTTTGTGCTGTAGGAGCTCTTGCTATGCCATAGCTGAATGCAGGGGAGAAATGGTGGATTCAGAGTTCCAAAATAGAAGGAGCTGTGGTTACTGTAAGTTAAAGCAGAAGGAATTTATAATTGGGAACTGTTAGGAATACAGTATGTTCTAAATTGCAGCTGTCTGGCCAATATGCTGCTAAATAAAGTTCTAGGATTGCCCTGTAAATGAAATATTCAACGCATATTCTTATCAAAACATAGCAACGTCTCCCAGAGAGCTCACATCTCAATTGCTGTCCAAGAGGATCTTTTTTCTTTTCTTTTTTTTTTTCCTTTTTAGTGTGTATGATGTACTCAATGCAGCATCCCAGAGAACATTTCTTGTTTACTATTAAGTAAAACCAGTTTTCAGCTCTTCTGGGGAAAAGAGGGGAAGGAAGGGAGATAGCTTGGAAGCTTTGGGGGAAAATAACAGGGTTTTGAAAGGTAGGGAAAGCTGTGATTCCAAAAGATGCATTAATGACTGCCTGTTCTTCCAAAGCTGTTACCTGAGCCTGGAGGTGCCCATTGCAGGATCCTGGGGATACCCAGTGTGTCCTGGGACGTTGTGATTAAGAAATGTTGGATATAGTGGTTGAAGAGTGAAAGGAACATTGGAATAGCTTGTGGTGGAGCTGGAGAATGGTTTTTAGCCGTGCAGAAACAATCAGGATTCCAGCAGAAATGCTCATCTCATACCCAAAGTCCTTTCAGCTTGTTGTGCTTTTGGGATTGCTTCCGAGGAGGCTGAAAGGGAGCATCGGATTGGATCAGCGGGAGGGTCTGCAAGAAGAGGAGCCTGATGGAAAAAAGGAAGTAAGGAAAACTCTCTGTATTTTGCAGAGCTAAATATTGTTCTTCCTATAAAAAGAAAAACCTCCCTTTGCCTCCCACTTGGGCTTCCCCTGCAAGGGAGCTGTGAAAACGCTGGACTTAATGGTGTCATTAAGCAAGAGCCCTGAGGAACCTGGTGTCCTTTGTGAAGGGAGGTGTTTGTGCTGCTCCCTTCCTCCTGAAAATGTGGCATTTCTGAAAGGGACGTTTGAGCCTTCAGTCAGAGAGCTGTGGAGTGACAATACCCTGTAATCTGTGGGCCCTGCGAGGAATGTTTGGAAAGGGGGGTGTTGGGCGTGGTGGGAAGGCTGCTGGGGAGCGTTTGGTTAAATGAAGGGCACAGCTTCTCGGGGCACTGGCCCGTTCTCATCCTCCATCAGCAGCAAAACCTCTTCCCCAGCCAGCCTGGAGATGGGTCTGTGGCTGCTGGTGTGCAGCACCCGACCCCTGCCAAGGGGGGACAGGGGGGTGCCGGGCAGGAGGCACCTCTCCCACAGCCAGTGGCTGTGCCCTGGAAGCTTCTTGCTCCTTTTGGATGCCAGAAATGTCAGGTTTCAGTGACTGACACCTGGGCATCCCCCGTGGCAGAGATGCTGCTACGATGGCGATCGATCGCTTTACTCAAGTTGGTTGTTGAAGCATCTGCAGTGCCCTGATGAGCTCTGCTTTTTCCTTTTTGTTTCTAAACAGTGTTTAGTGCTTTCAAGGATGGCCATGAGATGTGAAAAGCGTCTCTGGTAGCATCTGCTCTCAGTGTATATTTAACCTCAGCAGTGAAAACATGTCTGGTGTGGAGATGCAGTGGGGAAGCTGTGGCTGTGCCGCCGTTCTCCAGCATTATTTTATCTCAGAAAGGGAATGTTGACTGTGGTGGATCACTGACACTGCCTTTGTTAATATCTTTGTTTCTATTTCTGGGCTTTTAATGAAAGCTTGGTAATTTCATGCTGCAAGGAAGGGCAGCACATCAACTGTTTTAAAACCATCTTTGGTTTGAAGTACAGTAATCTTTTGATGCGGTGGATAATGCAACTTCTGTCTGCATGGCCGGGGTTTGTTGCTTTTGTCTGGGGATTTCTGAATTTGTCTTTAAATGAGTTACCTCTACACCTCTCAGCGACTGAGAGAAAGGCCAGGAAAATCTCATTTTGTGTATATTAAAACTTAAGATTCACATCAAACGAAAACCCAGTGGGTGAAAGAGCGATCCTTTCTTTATACTGTCACCTCAAATACTCCTTGCCTATGAATTTCAATCATCTCAATTTAGCCTTGTGTGTTTTAACTGTTTAGTAGTGAAACTTCTCCAGAGCGTGGAGAGGAAAACAACATCCTCACAGCCCTGGGAGATCCGTAGCAAAGCTCTTTGCTGCTTTCATTACTGCAGCTCTGCAAATGTGCCTGGCCACGGTGGTGAAAGAGCTGCTGGGACTGGAGGAAACGTGGCTTGTGGATGTTTCCAGCCTGGCAGAGCTGGCCATGGCTTTGTGCTGTGCTGGGGCAGGGCAGACACCATCCCCGGGCTCCTCCAAGCCTCCCCATGGATTTGGATGGCTTTTTCCTCCCTACAGTGCAGGCTGCTCCCTGCCCTCCCCAGCTCACTGTCACACGCTACACTCACTTCAGTTCCTACTCTTAAAGAGAACTCTCTCTTAAGGAGGATGCTCTCCTGTGCTCTCCTCTTTTGGAAAGCTGCTTTTCCTTTGGCCAGGAGCACGCGGGTGGTGCCACTGGGCCATGGCGGAGTTTCCTCTTCCTTCTGGCCTCTTCCCTGAGGTTGCCGGCCGCCCTCCCCCTGCTTGGGGGGAGGTTCTCCAGCCTGACACCCAGCTCCAGCAGCCTCCTGCTCCCGCCTTCGATAAATGCCAGTCTTCCTTGAATCCCTTCCAGCTGAGCTCTGCTTACAGATGTTCCTGCGAGCTGCTCTGGCAGTTTTACTGGGAGCCTGAGCAGATATGAAGGTTGCCAAGAGTTTGTGCTTAATTATGAAGTGGAACAGAGTCAAACTACTTTTATTTTGAAGCTAAAATTTCTTCTGTTATCTTGCTGTCTGGGCCAGCAGTATTGTAGGGTTTGACATAGGCTGAGCTTAGAGCTCCTGCACCTTGAAGTGAACTATCCCTTCATTAGGGTGAGGATGGGGATGGATCCATGAAGATGTGCCTTCACTCCATCCCCCCCTGCTTTTCCACGACTGTGTTTGTGATACCCTTTTAAAGTCAGTTGTACCAGGTCAGGTTATTAATCCCCACAGTGAAAATGATCTCCCTTTCAGATCAGCAGTTCGGATCTCGAAGACACTGACTTGGACACTGTGCTCACTGCATCAGTTTAACCCATGTGCCTTCATCCCAGCTCTCAGAGGTTGGGGGCTTTGTTAAGCACAACAAAATCAGCCCGGGGACATCCCCAAGCCACTCGCATCCCTCCGTGTCCCTCCTGTCTTTCCTTTTCCCATGGGCAAGTGCTACTCTTGAAGGCCACGGGGACAGCACTCTGGTTTAAAAAGCTTTCTCTTTTTTTCAGGCGAGTGATCAGTTTTGAGGCCTGGCGCCCTGTCAGAAAGTTGACAGATGATCTGCATTACCGGTGCGTCCCCGGGATGCCCGGGATAATCGCGCTCCAATGGACGCCCTGGAGCCGGCAGGTTCTCTGTGAAATGGCTGCAGTGGAGGGAGCAGTGAAATGGGCTCTTCTGGGCATGCTCACTCTGTAGAGGGAGCTTTATCACATGAGCAGAAACTGAATCACTGCTCATGAGGATCTGGAATATGCAACTCTTGGAGTCTTCACCAGAAGAAGGCCACAGCTGCCCGCAGGTACCGCAGGGTCCATCCGCCTCCCATGCCTGGCGAGGCCCTGGCAGGGCAGGCTGTGTCCTGCCGGGCAAGGAGAAGCCTCGGAGAGGAGGAGCAGAGGCCGGGGAAGCATGGCCGGGGTTATTTGTTCATTTGTTTGGCTGTCCCTGTGCTCGGCTGCCCCGTGCGCGGGAGGGCAGGCGGGCTGGGATGCTCCATCCTGCTGGGATGCTCCATCCTGCTGGGATGGCTGTTCCAGGGGCTGTGCCGTGGGCTCCCAGGAGCCTCAGCACCCGGCAGCGCCCCGGGAAACCTCGGGCTTTGTTCCCTCGTGCCTTTCGTTTGTCTCCTGGGGTGGGGAGGCTTGCTCGGGGTTGGTTTGGTTTTGGGGTGGTTTGGTGTGGGTTTTTTTTGGTATTTTTAGGGTTTGTTTGTGCTTTCTAAGTGTGAAGTTTCTGGAAAATTCTCCAAGGAGCCCTCCCTGCTTGTAGTTCTTAGAAGAAAAAGGAGCAAAGCTTGGGGTGTCCGAGCTGCTCGAAGACTGAACTTCTGAAGGGGAGGAGAGGGCCTGTGGCCACATGGCACCTCCTCACTGGGTCTCTTTTGACAGCCTCTGCCTATGGCTCACTTGGGTGGAGGCCAGAGCCAACAATATTTTACCAGGAAGAAACAATCCTTTTTATTATGGGGTGGCTTCCTCCCCTCTCTATTCTTCTTCTTTTTTTTTTTTTTTCATAGTAGCAATCCAAGGAAACAGTTGATTAAAAGGAAACATCCCTGGTTGATTTCATGGCAGGTGGTCCATGTCTGCAACATATTTTAAAATTCAGCCCCCTGGTTCTGCCCTTGGGATTTTTTTTTTTTTCCTCTGTGGTTTGTGTTACATGCAAGAAAGAACTTTGTTGGCTGCCAGAGACCTTGGTGAGATTTGGGATGGACACAGAAGATCCCAGGGCCGTGGAAGGCACGGACACCCCTGCAAAATGCTGGCCTGAGCTTGCTGTGCTCCAGGGAGACCCTCAAAGCTGCAGCGCAGACACGATATTGAATTTTCAATCAAGGAGCAAGATGTGAAGATGGCATTTAAAAGATTAGGGAGCTTACACAGGACAGTCTGTGACACCTAATCTAAATATCTATCGTGTCTCCACTGAACTATAAATGTGCTCGTTGTTCATCATCCAGAAGAAAAGGAAAAGGCATCAGAAGTCACGAGGAGAGCGATGAGATTTCTCTTTAACAGTGAAGAGCTGAGACCCTGACCTGCTGCCTGAGCAGCTCCACCCAGGGAGAAAATGGGCTTTGGGCTCGATGAAGGCTGAGGAGACAGCCAAAAACCCGCTGAGGTGTGCGAGGTGTGCTCCTGTGTGGTGGTGACCGCGGTGACTCCGGTGTGGCAGCGGCCGAGAGTGCCCAACGCGCCGTCCCTGCCAGCTGGGGCCCTTTGGAAGCGTCTGCAGGGACGCAGAAAAGCCTGACCTACTTTGGAGGGAAGAGAGCAGCCGAGGTCTGGGCTTGGCGCTGCTTCTTAGCAAGGGTTAAGAGCCCAAAGTGGGGCCTTTGGGTCTTGGTTTTGCTCCTTTTCATGTATTTAACTGACCGTGCAGTGCCAGCATGAGCTCTTGCTCTCGTCCCAGACCATGTTTGGGTAGAACTGGGCTCTGTGGCACACACGGGGCATATTCCTGCTGCTCAGCCCCTGTGGGACCAGCCCTGGGCAGGGGGCACAGGTAGCTCCGTGGCCTGGTTCCCCTGAGCTCTCCCATGTGGTGCCATCTCCTAAGGAAAGAGGGTCGTGTGCACCTCATGCAATGGCAGCGAGTTGTTTTATTCAGGTAAACAAGGAGTTTTAAGGAGCTTCACTCTCCTGGCCAGCTGGTTTGGGGGAGGGCTGGCTTGGTTCCTGCTGCTCCTCTTTGTTTTCCTTTTGCTGCTTTTCCCCTGAAGTTTTTCCTTCTCGCCTTCCCACTCCTGGAGCTGAGAGTGGTCGAGGAATGGCCGCAGCGGGAGAGTGACCGTGTGTTGGGGTCATCCCAAAGGCTCGGGGCACTGATGGCTTGTGCTCCCTGCTTGCAAGCCTTGGAGGACCATATGTTCCTGCAGCGACATGGAATGTCAGTGATTTGGAAACGAATCCCCGAGTTTGTAATCCTCGACTCCCATTTTCAGCCAGTTATTTTTTTTCTGACTCCTCCGAATTCAGGGTTTTGACACCAGCCCCTCTTTGCAGACCCTTGTGGGGTCCCTCGTGTTTTCAGTGGGATCTGTCCCTCTTGTGCCCCTGTGAGCTCCTTGGTGCCTCGGGTGGAGGATACGTGTCTGGCTTTGCTGTAGGGTGGTGTTGGTCCTGGAGGGGGGCAGAGGAGGAGGGCAGCCTGCCAGGATTTACAGTAGTCAGGAAAGGAGCAGGAATGAAGCTCTCCAACTGTACCAGCTAATTGGAAAGTATCCATTAGAGAAAAAAAAAAAAAAAAAGAAAAGGAAAATATAGAAGGGGAGAAAACGTTGAGCAAGCTTTTAAAAAATATCCTAGACTCCAACACAACAGCTTGCATCCTCCAAACCAGGTGATTTGTTTATGTTTTTCCTTCAGTCCCCATCAGGAGGGGGAAGGACGTGGAGAAGGCTTGAGGCAGTGGGGGTTAAGAAGGTCTGACGTGCAAGTGTCCTCCCTGCAACGCTGCCATACTGCGCCCGAGCAGCACAGTGCCTCTTGCAAAGGAAGCTTTTCACAACTTGTCCTTGTTCCAAGGATGAGGAAACCTCCAGCTCTTCTGGCATTTTCTCTCTGTCACAAGTCAGAGCTGCTTTCACCTGTGAAGTATGATCAGCACAGACGGGGAGAGGGCTGGAACGGAGCGGGGCTCTGAGCAACCTTGCAAGGCTTTTCATGGAGTTCTTGGTGTTAAATGAGGAACATTTCCCCTCCTCCTCTCCTCGTTTTCCTGTGTGCCTGCAAAAATACTCTGGTTTGCATTTAAAGGAGAAAACTGTATGTGCTGGGACCAAGCCAACTTGTTTATTTAAGGGAAATACCATATTTCCAACCCTTTCTCTCACAGAGGAAGGCTCGGCAGAGGATGGCAGACTGGGCTGGGGATTATATTTTTAGGTGACATCGAAGCACAGTTGTGATTCGAAGAAGCTCAAAAACCATGGCTGGCATTCTGCTGTGAGCCCCGTGAGTTCCTCCTCCCCACAGCCCCCACAGGGGTTAACCTCTCCCTCCAAAGCAGGTGGCTTTTCACCTAAATCAAGGAGGAACAAAAAAAAAAAAAAAAAAAAAAAAAAAAAAAAAAAAAAAAAAACCCCCCACCCCCCCCCCCCCACCCCCACCGGCTTTA